>JAUTDX010000525.1:0-132086 GCA_030844895.1 Ambrosia x helenae | reverse complement strand
GTAGCGATGTTTCTTCATTCCTCGCATGATGCAAAGATAATTTGATTGGTATTGGATCCTTGTGGTACCGATACATCAATAGCAAGCGTATCATATTCGATCAATATGATTTCAGTATTGTTATAACCTTGACTTTCGGTACAACACCAATAATAGTAAGAAACAATTAATAATAAAGGTATGTAACAAAGGTAAAAAAGAAAAGGAAAATGAGTAAAAAAAGGAAAAGATAATGTAAAATAATCGTAAAAAAAGGAGAAAAAGACCAAAAAAAAAGGTAGAAAAATAAAAAAAGGTAAAAGATAAAGACGAAAAAAAATAAAATAACATTATACTACATAAATAGTTATCACTTAAGTAAGCATAGAGCTTTATAGCTCAGTTGCTTATACCTTGGGTTTTGATTTTTGAAATAATTGACCAGGTTCGATCATCATTTAGCTTTTTTTTGTTTACAAATTGTTCACAGCAAAGGATATACATGGTTGTGTAACAACCGGCCAGGAGGGGCCTGGACGAAATGACAGATTGGTAACAGACTTGCACAACAGAAGCAACGATAACAAATATTTAAATGTTATACAATTTCTAATCCAAAAATATAAATACATAACGAAAATAAACAGTCTAATATTTATGCAGGGACGAAACGCATATTTAATTCATGAATTAATTTTCACATTCAATTCCTCAATTGATTTGGCGGTTATCTCTGTAATTTAACCTTACCATCTTCCATTAATACGCTACTTTTGAGTTACGATCATCCTCAAATGAAGCAATCCACCATGTCTCTAGGTTATGAATAAAATAATATGAATAAAATAACATTTTTTGTAGATGAGATATTGGTTCTAATAATGGTGGGAAACCTGCAATGCAGTTCCATATTGTTATGTACGGGTCGATTTATCCATAATGCCGACTACCATCTCTTATATTGTCGTTTTTTATGTCATTGTTATTTGGTTTATTACTAATTTGCTATTTGTGAATTGATATAGTAATTATCTTAGCCAATTGGCATTAAAACAAAAATTACGTGGGACCCGCCACGCAACGTGCACCACAAAATTCATAAGTACAGTGAAAACACATGACACATCAAATGTTACTAAAACTTTTAGAAGACAGATCTGGAAATGCTTTTCCTTGCATTAATGTAATTGATTATGTTTACATTTTGTGTTTTGATATGGTTTTCTTTGATATGATATGACAGCTTCACATTGATCAAGACAACACATTTGCTCCTAATTCAGTAAGCTTTGGAGCTATATAGTTTGGTTGTGCCTATAGTCGATTAGTCGTTTAATTTAGTTTTTTTTATTTATTTATTTGTTTATTTTTTTTTCTAACCTCCATTTACTTTCCAGCGACAATGGCTAAATGATTTGGGAAGAGGCTTGCTTTTGAAAAGCAAGAAGCGTGTTTATAACTAACCTGGTTCCTCTATATGTATGAACTTCTAAAAGTTAGTTTTTATAACAAACTAGGTTAGAATACCGTGTTTATAACTAACCTGCTTTTTGTTATGGTTAGGGCTCTAAATTGAACCGAACCGTGCATGCCCTAAAAATCACAAACATAGGTGTTAGTTTTTGTTATCAGTCGGGACACCCGCTGCAACACGCGGGCATTCAAAAGCAATGTTAGTAAAAATAAAGGTTTGTTTTTTTTTTCGTTAGAACAAGCCCAAATTTCTGTAGCTTCGAACAAGCCGGGCAGCTGGCCTTTAAATATTTAGTAAAGAATTGATTTCTAAAGGGTGTTTGGGATTGATTTTAGAAAACAGATGTTACTAAACAGGTTTTCCTTACAACAGACGATTGGCTTTTTAATGTTGTTTTTAGTAAACAGGCCTTAAAGTACGATTTAGCCTTCCCGGGATTTCACCTAGTCTATTTTTATAAACCTTTCCCAAACACTAAAAAACTGATTATTTACGTTTTCAAAACGCAATAATCTAAATCAATTTCAAAACTCAACCCCAAACACCCTCTAAGAATAAGAGAATTCACATCACACCCTCCATATTTTGAAAGGGGGAGGGGCACTACCATATTCTTTTTTCAACATTACTAACTTCAACCAATCTTGCACTACGAATCACACACACCCATGAGATGGTCCCCACCCAAAACCCCACTTTTTCTTCTTCTTTCCTTGGCTTCTTTCTCTTCTCTCTTCGGCTTCCACAAGCCTCAAAATCAAGCCCTATGAATAAGCCCAAGGGGGAGGAACGGTGTAGCCTCGCGGCTTCACAAAGCCCCATTACCCAAGCCGAGGGTGCCCCATCCCCTCTTATCTCACTAGCATTATTCTAACATTTATATGCCTCCTGTCTAGGGTCTACACTTACATCCATATATGTTCATCTTATGCGCACTCCTATTATGTTGAGGTCTTGGCTAATTGTTTCTCAAAAGTTTTTTGTTTTATTTGTGTTTCACATCTCTACCCTTATATAACCAATAGACTTTCATTTTGCTACTTTGTTCCTTTCTAACAATCGGACACACCACACGTATTGATGTTTGGAAACGTGCACATGCCACCGGAGGTGTTGTGATCATCTTTACAATTGATCCTAAATTGAAACCCGATTAAAAAACCCAGTACTACTTTTTACTTAACATACACATGTATCAAATTGAAAGTATTTCAACTTTTACAGAACACTAAGATTAAACGTTTTTTTTTGCCAAAATAGTGCTACTGGACAGGAATTTTGTGCATTTGGGTGGTGTCTGATCAAGATTTAAACTTTTGGTGAAACCGCAAGTTCAACTTGTGGTTTCTCTCTCCTACTCACCAAAAGTGCATGATTCGAAAAGGAAACCGCAAGTTCAATTTTGTGGTTTTTCTCTCCTACTCACCAAAAGTGCATGATCTCTCCCACCTAGTCAACGACACATAAGCATAAACCGCAACTTCAAGTTGCGGTTTCACCAAAAGGAACAAATCCTGATCTGACACCCCCTAAATGCACAAAACTCCCGTCCTATAGCACTATTTTGGCAAAAAAAAAAAATCGATTAAACGTATACTTTGAATTCCTTGGCAATGACATAAAATTATTTTTTTATACAAAACAAGGCACTAGAGTCGAGGAGAAACAACCATACCTATAAGGGGGGACGGGGCGCTAACAGAATTTGTCACGGGTACCCCACTACCAGCACGGTAACACCGCCGCCACCCATGTTGGTAGTGCTCCCGTGAACCAAATTCTGGTTCCAGTTACCGTGCTGTTTCACGGATGTGACACAAACTTTCACACAATTTTATTATTTTTTTATTCCTCTCTCTCTCTATTATTTTAATCTCCTCTCTCTCTCTGTTCTATTTTGGTTAGGTTGCCTGCTATTCTTTTTAATTATTATTTTTTTTTACAACAGTGGGTTTGAAGTGGGTTTGTGAAGAATGAGATAAATATAGAAGTATATGTATATGTTTACAAATGTGTGGGAAGACATCTTTTGTCATTTATTAAATTGTTTTGTGGTACAAGTTGTACAGTACAAGTTGAAAAGTCTCACCTGATTTTTTACGTAAATTGTTATGTGGTTTTTTAAGCTTTTTTTTCTGAATTACATAAAAAATAATAATTATTTTTTGAAAGGTAAAAAAAAATAATTATTATTAACTATACTTTTATGTGTGAAAATAATTATTATTATTTGTGAAAATAATTGATAGTTGGGTAAAGAATCAGTGGAGTGTTGCCTTTTAAAAAGTGTTTTAGTGAAGTAAATCAGTGAAGTGATGTGGCAGTGCAGAATTGGTAGAAATCAATGAAGTGAAAACACCTTCAGTGGAGCGCCCCTTGTGCCCTAAGTTTCAGCCTACTTAGGTAAATTTTACGGAGTATATAACTATTTCTCCAGTCCAGCTGGTTTGAGGTAAAGTGGGTTTCTCTTATGAGTTCCCATCTTAAGAGCATGTTACAAGTTCGATCCATGCAAACCATAAAAAAATTCCTCGTGACAGTTTGAGCTTAGGCAAAGAGAACACGGTGTGTAAGTAGGGATTCAAACTTGAAACTGTTAGATTAGGGTTGTACAAAAATTTCATTGAATTAAGCCTTATTACATGAAAATGAGGAAGAGGAAAAAGAGCAATAATAATATATTGAATTTTTTATTTCAAAATAGTCTCCTTAGTTTTCATTGTCTTCTCATGCTACATGAAGCTCTTGAAAGGTTTACCTTTTCGTATTAACTCGATCTACTTTACATAAATTATTTCAAGTTACCCTGAAACAATATAAAACACATAACAAGGTTGTTCCAACTTAAATTTACAAAATAGAGAGATTGTGTATTCCGACAATGAACAATCCCTCCCAATATGAATACTCACAAATTGTTTTTTCACCTTTAAAAGACGATATAATGTGTTTTAGAATCCGATACACCAACCAAGCTTGCATGTTTTTTTTATCAACTTGAACATTATAGTTGAGGTACTCCGTGAAGAAAAATAAAATAACATGAAATGAACAATTTGTGGGACACAAGAACCATGCTCACTTGGTAATAACATTAATCTAATACAAAGATTCATAATTGAACTAAATATTTTTTCTTGAAATTCCTTTGAAACATATATATTAACAATTTTGAACTCGGTAACACTAATTTGTTTACATGGATCGAGCATTTACACTTTAGAACATCCGAAAACAACTCAACTTTTGTATTGTTTTGTAAACCAATATAAAGTACAACTATATGATTATCAACATGATTAACAAAACAAGTTACCAACCAATAAAAGAAAATAAAAATAAATATAAATCATGAATAGTGAACTTTGAATATGCACTCAGGAGAATAAAATTATGTCACGTTACAACTTTTTGTAGCCCCTGAAAACATATCATTAAAAAACGCATACTATTATTAACAAACAATTATATGATTCTATAACCATATCGAAACATATATGATAAATCAAGAAGAATCACATTATTATGCAACAATATAAGATACATACGTGATAAAACAGTCACAAGAATCTATAGGACCTAAGAACCATGACATAATACAATTAACCATGAGATAATCTTAATAAAATGTAAACCACAAAGTTCAACAATCAAAGGACCATAGACAATACATCTTTGATTGAATAAATTATCAAACGGTACCGGGATTAGGAAAAATAACATATTGCACTATATGAAGAGCAACAAGTGAGAATGTCACAAACTCCTTGAAACTACAAAATATAATGTATGAAAACATAATTAGGCTAAAGAAACTAAGAACACTAAAGTTTCTTTTTTAATAAAGTGTGTTAGCCATATCGATGTAGGACATAAGTTTGAGAGTAATATTTGAACACGATAGGAAAACCTTGAACATGTGCAAAAGGTAATGAGACAAGTAGTCCGCTATACGACATGGTATGAGATCGGCTTTGAAAATTTTGTGGTTGTGGTATAACTAGGTTATACCCACCCCTGATTACTTGCATCGAATATGTGTATGAAATATTTTGTTAAAAAAATAAAACAAATAATATGTTGAAGTTATAAGAACCTTCAAAATTAAGGAAAACATAAAGTTGTAAGACTTGTAGTTGAGTATTTAATAGTTCATACTGGTTTTTCTGAGTAAGCTTAAGACTGGAATTCTAGTAAAAGACAAGTAGGTAACTTTTTAATCACATGAGATCATAAAGGGCATACCCAATATCCATTGGGTCTATTTGGTATGAGGTAATGGATGAGGGAGTAGAGTGGACGAGATAATGGAATGGATCATTACCATTTCATGTCCTGTTTAGTTGCCATGTGGGAATAAAACAAAGTATTGCTTTATGTTATTTGACAGGCAAGAAAAGATAAAGGAATGAAATCGGTAGTGAGTGGCAGTAGGTGGGTGGTCGTTAGTGGCGGGAATGTTGGGTAACGGTGGTAAAATATGGTTGCGGCGGTGGAGGGTGGTGGCGGGTGGCAGCTATGGTAGGTGGGTAACGGTGGTAAATATGGTTGCGGCGGTGGAGGTGGATGGAGGCGGTGGTGGTGGTGGTGGTGGTGGTGGCGGGTGGGGGCGGTGATGGTGGGTGGTGACGGTGGTGGCGGGTGATGGTGGAGACGGCGGTGATAGGTTGGAGGGGGTGGCGGTGGTAGGTGGAGGTGGGTAGCGTTGGTGGTGAGTGGTGGCAGTGGTGGATGGCGACGATTTGCGAAAGTGGTTTGTGCGTGAAGGTAGTGGGTGGCGGCGGTGGTAGTGGCGATGAGGTGGATGGCACCTGTGGTAGGTTGGTGAAGGGTGGCGGCAGTGAATGGTAGCAGGTGGCGGCGGCGGTGAAGAGCAGTAAGTGGCGACGGTGGTGGTGGTGGTGGGTGGATGCGGTTGTGGCGACGGCGGGTGGAGGTGGATGGCAGCTGTTGTGGGTGAAAATCCTCAGGATGATTTTACCATACATCCCTAATATACCATCCTCGGGATGCTGAAGGACTCTGCTGACTTCAGGATGTAACTATAATTCAGCATGTGCACATCCTGAGAATGAACTAACGAATTAACTTTCTTATATGATTGCAGATACAACTAAGTTATGATATGGATCTTTATGCTAAGCAACGTCTATATTATAACTCTCAAGTGAAGAAATCAAAGACAGAAGTGTAACTCATGGTCTATGATTGAAGATGGAGTCAAACTTGTAACCGATACACATTTAATATCGGCGATAAACAAGGAAACAGCTGGATCATTGACTAGCCAAGAGGAAACTGTCAACCAACGAGTATTTTCTGTTAAAAGACCTCCAACGTTCACCTGGAGAAGCTATTACACAACATTGAAGACTTTAACTACTTAGCGGATCTCACGGGATTCATTAGTTATTCTCATGTATTATATAAATGGGAGTATTGGACGAGTATAGGACACTTACATGCACCTTGCTTACACTATAGTTGCACACTAACACTTAGAAACACACATAATCATTGTAATCTTAGTACACTCGTCCACATACTCATCCAAAGTTGTACTTTTTTACCAAATTAATGTTAACAAACAAGGCAGGGGCCTAGTCTCCTCCGAGGTTTTATGTCGGCGATCTACTATTGATCAAGGGCTTTCCTCGTATATCGAGTGTTGTTCTTTGTGTTTTATTCATTTATTCATTCATTACAAACAGTTCCATCCGAGGATATAACTGTCCATCCCGAAGCAAACCTAAGCCATCCCGAGCATAGTTGTCACTAATTTACTCTTTTTTGTATCCTGATCAAACATTTTCAGAATATAACTAGTTTTAATAGTAAATTCACATTCTTAGCACACTACCTCACAATTTCTAATTTGGAATACTAGATTATTTCTACTAGATAATTTTTGACCAAAACAATTTGGCGCCCACCGTGTGGCAAGTGATGCTATTTTAACAAAAAACTTTGTTAAAAACTTTTTTCATTTACTTCTTTTTTACAAAACTTGACAACTATGTCGTCTTCCCAGAAAAATGTTTCATCATCCATGCCTTCATCAACTTCTACCAGAAATACTACTTTACCACCTCCACCTGCATTCTCAAAGAGTGCTACCTCTCAAATTTCACCTAGGCCAGCATTGGGGGCATCTGGATTTTCTCCTGTTCTAGTTTCGAATGATGAGATCCTATCTATGTTTTCAATGGTAAGGATCAAATGCAGCAACAGCAGGAGACAAACAGAATGCTAATGAGAGAGATACAATCCCTCAAGACATCTTCAAAGAGACCAAGTGAAGAAATGGGGACACCGTTACAACCAAGGGTGTTAGATTTCAATTCTGGCATCTCTGGAGGTGTTCATCAAGGAGATTTCATCCCCATTAACACTGGGTTCTCTGCTCCTGAAAGGACAACTACACCCAGGATGGCAACTACCAGGGATGCAGGATATGCACATGTGCCATCCCAAGGATATAATAACAACGGTAACAATTTAAGTTCTAGTACTTTTGCTGCTAATGATGTTGCTTCTTTGCAGGATACAGGAATAAGCCCTCAACTAGCAAGGGAGCTTCAAAAGATCAAAGATATGGTATCGAGTGTGCCTGGGATAGTGCAAACTATCCCTGAGGTATCCTCAGCATGCCATAGGGTGTCAAGATTCGCACCTCCAATATGTGATGCAGAGATCCCAAAGCGGTTTCAAACTCCAAGCATGAAGCTCTACGATGGATCAACTGATCCTGAGGAGCATGTGGCTCAATATATGGAAAGGATGGAAATAAATCCAATCCCTACCAATATGAAAGAAGCATGCTTATGCAAGGGATTTGGTTCAACTCTCACTGGTCCAGCCCTGAAATGGCTCCTAAGTGTTCCTCCCTATTCTATTACTTCTTTTGCACATTTAATTTACATGTTTAATAATCAGTTTTCTTGTAGTCGAACGTTCGAACGTTTGACAAGTGATCTATACATGGTGACTCAACCACAAGGGGAATCACTAAGAGAATTCATTACTAGGTTTGGAAAGGAAGCACTTGACATCCCGAACCTGGATGTCACAACAGCGGTTCAGGCTTTCAAGATGGGACTGCAGAAATTCACCATTCTACCAAGAATTAGTGATGAATCCATGCAGGAACCTAGACGAAGTCAGGAACAGAGCCTTAAGATTCATCCGACTTGAGGATGATAAGAAGATACAAGAGAGGATAGAATCATCCTCAAAATATAACCATCCCAATCGAAAATCCACTCCCACATACGAACCATACAAGCATAAACCATATGCTAGGCCTGATAATAAGAAGGTCAATGTGGTAGAGGATGACGATGAGGATGAATGCCCTAAATTATCAGACTATTGTTTTTCTGTGGATGTAACAGGGTTGATGTATGCCATGAAGGATCTAGGGGACAAAGAAAGATGTCCAAGGAAGGACAACAAGACAGGATGGAAAGACAAATCCAAATGGTGTGCCTTTCATGAAGACTTCGGCCATATCACTGAAGACTGCATCGCGTTAAGAAAGGAGATGGCATATCTCTTAAGCAAGGGTCACCTCAAGGATCTCCTGGGCAAAAAGAAATCAAGAGCTCAGGATGGCACCAACATCCCGGAAAGAGCAGCATCCCCACCTAAGGATGCTGGCATTATCAACTTCATTTCAGGAGGTTCAGACATTTGTGGAACCTCATACTCAGCTGCTAAAAGACATGCGAGGGAAACAAAGTCTGAAAAAGGAGAAAGACCAAGGAAGACGACCATCCTGACAACCTCAAAAGTGATCAGCTTTGAGGAAGAAGACAGAGAAAACATCCTTGATCCTCATCATGACGGTTTGGTTATTACTTTATATATTGCTAACCACTTTGTTCGCAGGATTCTCGTAGATGGAGGAAGTTCAGTGAATATCATCCAGCTTGAAGCCCTTAAGAGAATGAACATCCCGGAATCCAAAATAGTTTCCAGGTCATCAGTTTTGGTGGGCTTCATTGGAGAAACTAAGAGCACAGTGGGCGACATCAAGCTACCAGTATATGTAGAAGGAGTGAACTCTATCCAGAGATTCTGTGTGTGATAGATTCCCTATCCTGCTACAATGTCATCCTGGGGAGACCCTGGATACATGACATGAAGGCAGTGCCTTCAACATATCATCAGTGTGTGAAACTACCCACACCTTGGGGAGTTGTGAAGGTCAACAGCGATCAACAGGAAGCTAAGGATTGCTATACGACATCAATGAAGGCCTCATCCCATCAAGCATAGCAATTACAGCAGGATGCACAGTGCCATCCTCAGGATGTTAAAGTACATCCTGACCAAGATGTAAAAGCCATCTGCCTTGACGACAACAACAAGGATATCATTGTTCAAATTGGTAAGAATAACCCACATGATATTGAACAATCACTAATATCTTTTCTTAAATGTAGGATGTCTACTTTTGCTTGGAAGCATGAAGATATGACTTGCATATCAAAGGATGTCATTACTCACAAACTTGGGATTGATAAGAGTTTCAAGCCCATTCAGCAAAAAGAAGGAAGTTTGCTCCAGAAAGAAATGTCATCATACAAGAAGAAGTAGACAGGCTGTTGAAGTCTAAGATGATAAGGGAAGTAAAATTCCCAAGATGGCTGACGAATGTTGTGGTAGTTCAAAAGAAAAATGGGAAATGGAGAGTGTGTGTGGACTATACAGACCTTAACAAGGCCTGTCCTAAAGATCCATTCCCATTACCACACATAGATTCAATGGTGGATGCTACAGCAGGCCACGAGATGCTGACATTCATGGATGCATCCTCAGGATTCCAACAGATATAGATGGAACCAGATGATCAGGAGGACACAACATTCATGACACCATCAGGTTTATATTGTTATATAGCCATGCCATTTGGATTAAGAAATGCAGGTGTCACTTATCAGAGGCTAGTGAACATGATGTTCAAAGAAAAGATTAGGGACACAATGGAGGTCTACATTGATGACATGGTAGTAAAATCCAAGAAAGCAGAAGATCATTTCCGAGATCTCAAAGAAGCTTTTGACATCCTGGATGCTTACAACATTAAGTTAAACCCAGCAAAGTGCCATTTTGGAGTTGGAGCTAGAAAGTTTCTTGGATATTTGGTAACAAAAAGAGGGATAGAAGCCAGCCCTGAACAAATAAAGGCCATCATCGATCTCAAATCCCCAAGAAATATTAAGGATGTGCAAAGGCTGACTGGCAGGATAGCAGCCCTGAATAGATACATCTCGAAATCCTCAGAGAAATGTAAAGAGTTCTACGACATACTGAAGAAGAATAACAAATTCGACTGGGGACAGAGGCATGAAGAAGCATTAAAGAAGCTCAAAGATTATCTTGCAGCAGCTCCATTATTGATGAAACCTGAGGATGGAGAACCTCTCAGGCTATATCTTGCAGTTTCTGGGAATGCAATAAGTGCTGTATTGGTAAAGGACTTCGAAGGGCAACAACATCCTGTCTATTATGTAAGTAAAACTCTACTACATGCTGAAACCAGGTATTCACATCTCGAAAAAACTTATCTTAGCTTTAATAATGGCTTCTACTAAGTTAAGGCAATATTTTGAAACACATAAAAAAATATATGTTTAAACTAACTATCCCATTAAGAATGTATTAAGAAAACCCGAAATGTCTGGAAGAATGGCATAATGGTCAGTTAAATTAAGTGCCTTTGACTTAGAATATCAGCCTAGAAATGCAATCAAGTCACAGGCTCTAGCAGACTTTGTGGCTGATTTCAGTAGTGACATCCTGAGTGAAGTAGAGTCTGAAGTTCAACAACTAAATGAAAATTTGGAAAGATGGACTCTATACACTGATGGTGCTTCGAATGCAAGAGGCACAGGTCTGGGAATACTACTAAAATCGCCACAAGGGGACAAGATACCCCATGCCATTAGATGTGCATTTCAAACAACCAATAATGAAGTTGAGTATGAAGCTCTCATTGCTGGTTTACAACTTGCTAGATATATGCATATTGTTAAAATTGAAGTCTTTGTTGATTCTTTGTTGATTACTAACCATTTCAATGGATCATATGTAGTAAAAGGACAAAAGTTAGCCATTTATCTTGAAATCGTTAAAAATTTAGCTACTTCTTTTGTAGAATTTTCACTAACACAGGTACCTAGGGAAGAAAATGTTGAAGCTGATGCCTTAGCAAACCTGGGATCCTCCTTTAATCTACCAGAAGGATCCAAGATTCCCATTATCCACATCTTGAAACCAGCGATTGAAGAGTGGCATCCTGAGGATGGCCAGGCACATCCTGAGATTAAAACAGACCATCCTGGGGATATCACTGCTTTAGCCACTCAGGAACAAGACGATTCATCATGGATGACTCCCATAATGAAATATCTACAAGAAGATGTCATTCCTGATGAGGAAAATCCAAAGGCTTTTAGGATAAAGGTATCTAAATTTACAATTATAGACAATATTTTGTATAGAAAGTCTCTCGCAGGTCCATATTTGAGATGTCTCAACAAGGATGAAGCAAATGAAGTACTCAAAGACATCCACGAAGGAGATTGTGGAAATCATACAGGAGGAAGATCTCTCTACTCGAAGACTTTGAGGACGGGATACTATTGGCCTACTATGAAGAAGGATGCCATGCTATATTCCAAAAGTGTGATGCATGCCAAAGACATAGCAACATACTTCACCAGCCTGCTGAACCACCACATCCTATTATCTCAACATGGCCCTTCATGAAGTGGGGAACGGACATAGTAGGAAAGCTACCCAAAGCTCCTGGAGGAAAGGTATTCATGCTAGTGATGACAGACTACTTCTCGAAATGGATTGAAGCTGAAGCATTTGTGCAAGTCAGAGATAAAGAGGTGGCCTCATTCATCAAAAGAAACATCCTGACACGATTTGGAGTACCATCTGAAATCATTTGTGACAATGGTTCTCAATTCATTAGCAAATGAACAACAGACTTTTGAGAGAGTTGGGGGATCAAGATGGTAACTTCAACACCAGTCCATCCTCAAGCTAATGGACAAGCAGAATCCTCAAACAAAATCATCGTCAACAACTTGAAGAAGAAGCTTGGGGAAATGAAAGGGAAATGGGCAGAAGAACCTCCATTTGCATTTTGGGCTGATAGGACTACTTCGAAGAATGCTACTGGTCAGACACCTTTATCTTTGGTCTTTGGAAAAGAAGCAATGCTTCCAACAGAGATGGTCATGCCTACAGCAAGGAAACATCTTCAGGATGCAACTACCAATTCTGAAACATTACTACAAGACTTGGAAACTGTGGATGAACTTAAGGATGCTGCTAAATTAAGGATGGCAGCATATCAACAAAGGATTGCTAAAGCTTACAACAAGAACATCAGGATAAGAAGATTTCAAGTGGGAGACTTGGTATTGAGAAAAGCCTTCCAAAATACAACAAAACCAAGTGATGGTAAGCTAGCTCCCAAGTGGGAAGGTCCATACTTAATCGATTCTGAATCAAGAAAAGGAGCATATTGGCTGTCAACAATGGAAGGAGGGATTCTACCAAGAGCTTGGAATGCTATACACTTGAAATACTACCATGCCTAGGGATGCATGTGACTGATCACTCTGGAAGAGAAACCATGATCTGAATCATAGGTGGGATGAAGGTGAAGGATGATAGAGATGAATCATCTCCATATGTAAGTACTTATCCTTGATTCATTTCGATAGATTATATTTTCACTAAACATGGTCTAGAAATAGTCCATCCTGAGAATTTTGCAGTACCATCCTGAAGGTGGAATGCTTAGAAGACTAGGGGGCTAGCCACCCTCTCTTCCGTTAAGGTGTCTGACACCTTCCTAAGGTTTAAAGGTTTTCACCTTTCTCATTGGGTTAGCAACCCTCGCCTGGAGCGCACGATGCCCATGTATATTCTCGGGATGGTGGGACCAGTCCATGTAAAAGTGGCTGACAATTTCATTATCTTTGAGGTATACGATGGAGCTCTTAAGGTTTAGACATTTTTCAATGTCTCTAAGGTTTAGACGTTTTTCAACGTCTCTTTGATCTAGTCACCTGTAACACCCCAAACTCTCGTTTCGCCTATTATGCCATTAGGCGTAATCGATAAAATAACAAAGCGGGTTTTATGGTGGGTGTTTAACCATAAAATAAAAACGAGACTAAAACTTGAGGGGCCTTAGTTGCAAATATGTCAAAGTGGGTTTTTATTAATAAAAATTAACTAAGAAAACACACACTTGTGTGTGTTGATCGATCTCAACATCAGGAGATCAAACTCCTTCACCAACCAAACCCTAAACACAAGAACAAGGTCAATCCAAGCCAAATCAAGGGGCTTTTCGATGCCTTAGCAAGAAACGGGTTATCTAGGGCCTAAAGAACATCAAGGTACCTTTTATTTGGTGGAAATTGATGTTAAATTCATTTATGATCATGGTGAAATTCTAGGGTTTTGGTAAAAACGTGAATTTCTTAGTTTCTATGAGCTTCTATGTGTTAGTAAGCTTCAAGTAAGCTATAAAACGTGGTGAATCATAATATGTTGTTGATTCATGTGAAATCATGATTATGTATTATTAGTGGGTTTTTACTCTAATCATGAACTACACTAGTATGTGGAATAATCTTGCAATTTCTATGTGATTAGTATCATGTATGTGTGCTAATTGTTGAAATGATCATGTGCCAATGGTTAGCTAAGCCATGGCGGAATCTAGAAAGTCTTGAACACCTAGAATTAACATGATGAAAATTGTGCATATGAGGTGTTTGATAAAATGCTTGAATGAGGAAATAAATTTGTAAACATGTATGAACATGAATACTTGAACTGTGAGGTTGAACTAGAGGTAAAATGAATACATGAATGCCATGGATAATGAAAGAAATCCGTATAATGTATTCTAACAAAACAAGGTTTGACGTGTCCCTAAGTTAGGTACAAGAACTAGGGATGCAAACGGGTCAAACGAATGCAAGCTCAATGCGCATGGAAGCAAGAATGATATGAAGTAAGTTTTACTTACACCAATATACTATAACATAGCTTAAATTGTTATAAACATTAGTTTTAAATCTTGAGTATGAGATAAAGATAAACCCCAAGGGGTAGAATCTATTAAGTGGGTTGCCTTATGTGCACTCAATACAAAATGTGGTTTATGACCTTAATCGAGATAATGAGTTATGACCAAATGGAGAAATCCATCAAACGGGTCAACTAATAAAGATATGTGAGAAATGATGTTTTAATCCAAATTAAATCAATTGAATGGAGTCGTTAAGCATGATGTTAAATGGGTCAAGTTGGTGTCACTTGAACCATAGATAAAAACTTGGGTAACATAGCATTATGATCTATGAGTCTAAACGGGTCAAATGGTGATGTCCTCACCATGTGAGCCCAACACTTGATGCTTGTATTCCAAGCATTAAGATTCATTTTGTTAAACGGGTCAAATGGCAAGTTATTTCCATTTGAGTTCCGAGAAATTAATGTTGTCTATTTAGAAAGCATACAGGTAAATGCATTTGCGCGTGCATTCTTGATGTTAAGAATCATGGAGGATAAACACAAGGTATGGATATGGGTCAAGGCCACCCGGTAAGTCCGTAGTCAAGTAAACGCCTTCGGGCGAAGCAACATAGGTGATAAAGTACCCACGTGAAGTGTGGGTGCAAATCAAGTAAGTTACTTCCACAACTATGTCTAATGCGCGCTAATGCGCTTAGAATCTACTAAACAAGTGAAAACTTGAGAAAGGATAAAAATCTAAGTCCGGAAGTACTTAGAGATTTTTAAACAAGTCATTGAGTACAAAACAATGGGTTTGAATCAAGAAGTGTCGCCATGAATGGCTAAATCAAAAGATTTGGCTAGGAGGGGCATTTAGGGAATTTATAAAGATTTACTAAAGGATAAATCTAATAACGGAATCCTAATGAACAAATCGGACAAGCACTTTAGTTGATCAAGTGTCTAATGGCTTGACAACATAAACTACACGCATTGCGCGTGGTCGAATGGTGTTTGGTTAAGTTTAATGTCTAAATGGGTCGATTTGGGTAAGAGTCGCCATAAACATTCAAAACAAAGAACCGGATCATGGCGACATAAACCGGACTATATTTTCAGTCAAACAAAGGTTTATTTAGTCGGCAAGTCAATACTTAGGCTTCGGGAATCATCAAATGCGGTTGCGACATGATTCCCATGCTTAAAAATCACCAAAAAACGATCAGAAGCTTTGCGCGGCCGCGCGAATAGACCTGCATGTCAGCACGATCTTTAAAATTCCATATAAAATCGTAGAAAAATCGTTAGGATGTGTTCTTTATATGCCTGGAAAGCTCTCGGAGCGTAGAACAATTCTCATTTGAAAGTCGAAGTCAGATTTTGGGTTTTAGAAGGGGTAAAAGCGATCTGAACAGCTGTTGCGCATAAGTTGCAGCAGTTTGTTCTCCTGATAAAGGGCCGTTTGGCCTGGTTCGTTCCGTTTCGACGTGTAACGACTATCGTACTAGTTAAATGTTTCATTTGACCACTCACTAACCATTATTTGTGTAATGGTGCTAGGTAAACATGTGATGGAAGTCCCGGAGCAAGGATCAAGTCGCGAGAAGAACCGAACACGCCCGAACACTCATCAAGCTTCTGCAATAGAATTCAAGGGTCTCCCGTGAAATTGTGAAATCTCATCATATGTTGTAATAGTTAAAATGTAGAAATCAAAAAGTTTGATCACAATAAATTCAAGCTTTTCTTAAATATCTAAGTTTTAATCGGGAGTGGTTTTAAGTAAGGTAAAAACCCGTAGGATTAGGCGTTGATTGCGTGATTACGGGTTAGGGTCTTACATCACCAGGGCCTTATCGCCAGTTGTTCCTAAGGGCCTTGTCGCCAGTTATTCCTAAAGGGCCTTTTCGCCAGTTATTCTCAAGATGATACATAATGGTTTTATCACCAACATATAACAAAAGGGTTTTTTATCCCAGTTAAACCAAAGGCCTAAGTCGCCAGTATAATAACAAAATCTTCCTCTGCAGGATATAAGGATTATAGACAGTTAAAGTCTATTTTGAAGATATCACACTAGGGACATCCTCAGAATGGAAGACCATCCCAAGGATGGAAAAGAAACCAGATGCATCCTCTGGATGCAAGACTATCCCAAAGATGAAGAAGAAACTGGGGACATACTCAGGATAATGAAGACCATCCTGATAATGAGAAGGACTTATATGGAATATGGCAATATCAGAAGAATTATTCAACACAAAAGGTATTATTTCAGATTATTTCTTTACAACCTAAGTATTTGCTAATGTTTGCAGAATATTAAAGGAAAAGAACTCAGGAACAATAGCGTCAAAAGATTGTTACCATATATTATTATGCATCATAAGTCAAAATTTGATGTCAACCCCTGGCTTCATCCAAATCCAGGACCCATCCACCAGGGGTCAACATCTATGGTCCAAGGTCAGCAAAAACGATTTGGGGCTTCGTCTTGAAACCAAGATCCCTCCACCCCAAACCTTATAATATCCTAAGTTATTACATATTAATAATTGTCTGAAATTGTTCTACCAAACACAACCACAAAGAGCAAATAAAAAGTGGGCTCCAGCCTAGTCAACACATCCTTCATCGCCCACTGGAAGGTCTTTCACCACCTCAGCAACCTTGGCCTCCGCTACCTTCCCCTCTGCATCCTCAGGATCCTTAGCCACACCCTCAGGATGAGTAACAGGAACAGGCTTCTTTGCCACCTAGGCTCCTGATAGGTTGGTAAAAACTCGAGAATTAACAAAGCTAAATTGATTGATTAATGCATAAATGATTATGGAATAGCACTACTTTGATGTGTCTTATGATTTTCAGGTATTAACACAAAAAGGGTGCAAATCTGGAGTTTTTGGAACATCTCGGGAGCACAAGAAGTGATAAACCGAACAAGAAAAGCTTAAATGGGTGTTCGGGACAAGCTGGCGTCGCCTACAGCACTTTTGGCGTTGCCTACAGCACTCACGTAGGAGATGGGGACCAAAATGCCGTAGGACAGAGCAAAATCTCGTAGCCAAAACAGACATGGCGTTGCCTATGCCACTTTTGGCGTAGGCTACGGGACTCACGTAGGCGATGCCAGAAGTGGCGTAGCCTACAACACCTGCAGTCAAACTTGGGTTTAATGTTTTTAATGCGTATCAAAACGGAAGTTTTGATTTTTTTGGCTTTTAAACACCTTGAAGGCTCATAATTTGGGATCCCTATCATTACCAATCCATCTTATCAAACCCTAATCATTCCATATCATTGAAGAACATCAAATCCTTCTATCATTCAAGATTTCAAGATTCAAGACCCAATCATTGAAGAATCAAGCTCCATGGCCATGAGTGGCTAGTCTCTTTGTATCATGCTTAGGAATTAAACAATTGAAGTTCTAGGGTTTAAACATTTGGGTATTTCTTTAAACTTTTAATTGTGTGATTGTGTGTTTGAACTATCATGTTGGATTGTGATTAATCTTATGTTGGAGTCATTTTAGTTAATTGATCTTGTGCCAATTTCTAATGTCATGAACATGGTTTCTTGCTCTAACACAAACATAGGGTTGTATGTTCTAGGTAATGAAGTGTAGTTTAGTCCATTGTTGAATGTTGATGAAACTTGACACCTAAGCCTATTGAACAATCACCCCGTTAACACCAATTGCATCATAATTATTTGACCCATTTGTGATAACCTTAGACTTCATTTGTTGAAACCTAGGTGTGGTGTTTTTCATTAATTGTTACAACCTAAATTGTTCTCCATCATTTTTATTATAATTTAATTTCAAGTTTTGTTAATTTAATCAAAACCTCTTTCAACCAAAGTCTTGAATGAACATATTGCAATCTTCATAAATAATATAGCATCTTCATAAGCACCATTTTTTTAATCAACTAAATAACATCCACTAGCCACACGCTCCTTAGATTGATACCCTACGTATCCTATCTACTTAGGTTATTTAGGTTTTGCATGACCCGTGACGACCGGTTCATCAAATGGCGCCGTTGCCGGGGAGCTAGTGCGCTTGGTGTTTGTGATTTTAGTTGATTTTTGTGATGAACTGTTTAATTCTTGTCTTTGCTACCTCTTTTTGTTCGTTGTTACGTGTGGTGTGTTAAGTGTGCAGGTGACAGATAATGCATGCATGCCACTTGTGAAAAATCCCAAGATTAGGAAATTAGCAAGACTTGATCGTCATCATTACCATGTATTGGGTAGATGCTGATAATACTTGTCCTTGTTGTGGGAGCCCATATCATTTGTGGCGAGATTGTCCAGTGGCCCGTGGGAGAATTCAAGCATACAAGGAACGTGAGGGCTACCTGCAACCAATTATCAATCGGCCACAACCACCATCACGCAAAACCAAAACAATTTATCAAGAAGGTAACAACCGACGACCACTCCTTCCACCAACTCCCATTAACCGAAACTGTGCCAACACTCCACCACATCCACAAAACCAAAATCGACAATACCCACAACAGCATGGCCATTATTACAACCCACCTCAAAACTCCAATAACAACCAACATCCCAACCAACGACCCGTACAATACACATTATGCCATCCACACTCTAAACCTCCTCCACCACCGGAAGATCATTCTTGTTTTTGTTGCGGGAAAATTCACATAAGTGAAGATTGCCGAGTATTTTGGAGTAATCCAGAGTATTGGAAAGAAAAATTGATGTATGGTTATAGGGCAAAGCCACGTCAAGAAAATTACCAACCAAAACCCAACCACAATTATAATTCAAATTGGGACTATGAAGGTTATGAATCCGAAGAGGAGCCATTTTCAAGTTACCAAGAAAAATATAATATGCACCACAATGAATATCCTCAACTGGCATATGAAGAACCTCAAAACTCACGAGATTCCAAGTTCGATGCTATCATAGATATGATAAAAGAGATGAAGCGGGGAAATGAAGCGAGAGACAAAGCTCATGAAGCTTTGGTTATGCAGGTTTGCCAACTAGCTGAGGAAATCTCCAAACTTAAAAGCATGATGAGTTGGCTAGTGGTGTAGTGGTTTATGCTGATATAGATGAAGATACTACAAGTCTTTCTGAATGGTTAACCCCAACTGAAGACTTAGTATCTTATGAAGATCTGGTGGCTGAGGTGAAAGTTCCTCACGAATCTCATCCCGTGTTAATTTTGGCACCCAACAAAGTGGAGGATGGAGGTTCAAAGATGAAGAAGATCAAGGTGAGCTGGGAGGATATTGGGCAATTTATTGTAAAATGGTCCTGTAACAAAAATCACCCAATTCTCATGCCAATTGGGAATCGATTGTGGATTTGGCATGTAGACTACCGATTGTATGTTGGAAACTCGGTAGGAAAATTTAGGATAAAACTTTCATGCATATATTTGATGGACAAGTGGAAGGAGAAGGAACAGAATGGGGAACAGAAAGTGAATTACCGAGCATATGATGGAAACTCGGTGGGAAAATGCTCACTTAAACCACCATGAGAGACAAAGCTGGTGTGGTCCGGCTGAAGACCCATAAACTTAGCGCTTCCAGGAGGCAACTCGTTGACCAGGTCCATGTATTCTTTCCCTTCTTATATTATTCATGTGGGCATGATCATTTTTATTTATGTTTATGTGTTTTGTGTTTGTGTGCGTGAGTTGTGTGTGTTTAGGTTTTATTCTAGTATGTTTGTTTTGTTGAATAAATACTTCAATTGCTTCCTGGTTGATGTCAAAGAGGAGGGTAAGAATTGATGTAGTTAACAAGAAAGGAGCTTCTAACTGGGTCAAGAGAAAGTTGAAGAATGTGCACTACCAGTTGCTAATCAGGTGCACTCAATCCCTTAATCAAAAATCTTTGAGTATGTTTATTTTGAATAATAAGGATTTGAGTTGTTGGGGATTGATTGTTCACACTCTACACATAGCTTTTCAGAATAAATCTTTTAATAAGTATCACCCTCCAATTCTGAAACATTGAGGACAATGTTTATTTTTAAGTGTGGGGAGGGGGAGAAAAATTTACAATTCTGAAAAAAATGTTGTCCTTAGGTATTATTTGAGTGTTGTGAAGCCAACAAAATTTTTTTTAGTCCCCATTTATTTGTTGAATCATGAGTGGCGATCCTTAGTCATGGTCATATCTCTTTAAGTTCCTCGATGTGTTTTTCCTAATGGTTGTTTTTAAGAAAAGAATGAAGTGCCGAGTCAGAAAAGACAAGTGAAGGGTATAACATTTTTTTGCATATCGGCAACCCATTCTCCTTTCATGTTCTTGTGAGATTTTTGAGCCACCACGACATGCTAACACCCTATAAAATTCCACATCTATTGGCATGTTGTGTTCATTTGAATTGAGTGTGCCATTATATTGCATAAGGTAGAACTTGCAATTTTTAATACGCTTGCCACCTTAGACCAATTGTGAAACAAGAATGATTAAGGCATTAGGTTTGGCCTTTTTATTTACACCACTTTGATATCCTTGACCCAAAAACAATCTCCCCTAGTTAAACAATTTTGAGCCTTTAACCTTTCAATTGATCACCTATATCAACCCATTTGACCCATTTAGCTTTTTCAATTTTAAACCCAAGTGATGAAAATTTGAGTTAGGATTTTGCTTTGTATTGAGAAAAGTGTGTAATGTGATTCATGTTATAAAAAAAAGAAAAGAGTTCTCATAAAAAAAGAAAAAAATGCTTTAGTTAGTGGTTGAATAAGAAGGCGCATCATTGCCTTACAGTTGAGCTAGTTTGTTTATTTTGATCAGTATGTTCGATGTAATAAAAATTGAATTTTCATCACCTTAGTCACTTTAAATATCCCATTCATACCCTTCGCCTAGCCCTATTACAACCCTTCTAAAGACCTTTTGACTTGTGCTTACTTTTGTTTAAATTTGGTGATGTGCGATTGAGTTGCAAGACTCTACTAACATGCATTATAATCGGTTTTGAGTGATTAATATAAAATACTAGTGCATCATAACTAGTTTTGATTAAACCGAGCAGAGAGAACCATTGTGAGGGGTGTGCAAGAATGTGAACCTTGATCTTTGTCGGATTTGGTTTGGCATCTTTTTGTTTTACAAAATTGAGCAACATGGAAACCATTGGAATGTAAATCTACTAAGAGGCGTAAGTCTTGTGAGTTAGGGTATGCCTAGGGACCGCATTTGAGAATCGACAAGAAAGGTGGGATATTTTGATTCACTTAGTTGGTTTGCAATAAACAAATTTGCTTGAGGACAAGCAAAGCTCAAGTGTGGGGATGTGATAGGTTGGTAAAAACTCGAGAATTAACAAAGCTAAATTGATTGATTAATGCATAAATGATTATGGAATAGCACTACTTTGATGTGTCTTATGATTTTCAGGTATTAACACAAAAAGGGTGCAAATCTGGAGTTTTTGGAACATCTCGGGAGCACAAGGAGTGATAAACCGAACAAGAAAAGCTTAAATGGGTGTTCGGGACAAGCTGGCGTCGCCTACAGCACTTTTGGCGTTGCCTACAGCACTCATGTAGGAGAAGGGGACCAAAATTCCGTAGGACAGAGCAAAATCTCGTAGCCAAAACAGACATGGCGTCGCCTATGCCACTTTTGGCGTAGGCTACGGGACTCACGTAGGCGATGCCAGAAGTGGCGTAGCCTACAACACCTGCAGTCAAACTTGGGTTTAATGTTTTTAATGCGTATCAAAACGGAAGTTTCGATTTTTTTTGGCTTTTAAACACCTTGAAGGCTCATAATTTGGGATCTCTATCATTACCAATCCATCTTATCAAACCCTAATCATTCCATATCATTGAAGAACATCAAATCCTTCTATCATTCAAGATTTCAAGATTCAAGACCCAATCATTGAAGAATCAAGCTCCATGGCCATGAGTGGCTAGTCTCTTTGTATCATGCTTAGGAATTAAACAATTGAAGTTCTAGGGTTTAAACATTTGGGTATTTCTTTAAACTTTTAATTGTGTGATTGTGTGTTTGAACTATCATGTTGGATTGTGATTAATCTTATGTTGGAGTCATTTTAGTTAATTGATCTTGTGCCAATTTCTAATGTCATGAACATGGTTTCTTGCTCTAACACAAACATAGGGTTGTATGTTCTAGGTAATGAAGTGTAGTTTAGTCCATTGTTGAATGTTGATGAAACTTGACACCTAAGCCTATTGAACAATCACCCGTTAACACCAATTGCATCATAATTATTTGACCCATTTGTGATAACCTTAGACTTCATTTGTTGAAACCTAGGTGTGGTGTTTTTCATTAATTGTTACAACCTAAATTGTTCTCCATCATTTTTATTATAATTTAATTTCAAGTTTTGTTAATTTAATCAAAACCTCTTTCAACCAAAGTCTTGAATGAACATATTGCAATCTTCATAAATAATATAGCATCTTCATAAGCACCATTTTTTTAATCAACTAAATAACATCCACTAACCACACGCTCCTTGGATTGATACCCTACTTATCCTATCTACTTAGGTTATTTAGGTTTTGCATGACCCGTGACGACCGGTTCATCAGTTCCTAATTTTTTTCCTTCCAAGCCTCAACATCCCAGGTGTTCTGATCGAATCCTAGATCTTTGGCCTGGAGAGCCATCTTCACTCTGGCCTGGAATACGGCAACAGAAGCGGATTTGATAAGCCCATTCATGTGATCCTCTGCCTCCTTCTGATGAACCAACAAGGCTTTAGCATGCTCAGCTTTCTCTCTCTTTAGCTCAGCCTCAGTCTCTGCCAGTTTGGCCTCAAGAAATTTGCCCTTCTGCTGAGAAATATTCTGAACATCTTCAAGCTTGGTTTGGGCCTCATGAAGCTCTTGAGCAACGGCATCTAGAGACTTTGAGAGATACTCATGGCCCTGACAAGAAAAAGGAAAAGGTAAGTACTCTTAACCATTTTTCACTAACATAACAATGTTATCCTCAGGATGGGACCATACCTGAAGAGTGAATTCAGAGATCTTGTTGAGAATCTCATTACAGCTCAAACCCTCAAAAGGGGTGATCTTTTGAGCAACAACAGCAGCGGTACTCCCCTTCCTCTTCTTTGAGGCAGCAGCAACAGCCCTAGTCTTAGGGGGTTGGAAAGAGGAGTAACCATCTTGGAGCTGGAAGGAGAGGGAGAAGACACTCTGGTAGCCATGTTATCAATATCATCCAGGTCAAAAGAAGCAGGTTTCTTGGCTGAGGCTAAGAAAATAGCAGGGTTAATAAATAAATAGAAAGATAAAACATCCTCAGGATGCAACATAACATGCTTACCAGACATCTTGGAGGTCTGACTGCTGGTATCACTTTCTTCCACTAAGAAGGTCCTTACTAATTCAGGTAACTTGTACACAACTGAACACCGAAGAAAAGCGTGGTTCACAGGGGTAGAAAACTTGGCGAAGGAAACACCTGTTGAACAAAAAGATCTCAGGATGTTAGCATCTTCGGGATGTAATTAAAATTTTTTACAAAAACATTAAAAATAATTTACCACTTTTTAACCAATAAAGAGAAATCTCATCCCCAAAAGGAATAGAACTCCTCTTAACAAAAAAGAATTTTGTTTTCCAATTTTTCTCAGATTTGACCACATTAAACAGAAAAGGGTGGTTACTTTTCTATAACTTGAAAGACATAACGGTGGGAACCGTGTGTCCTCAATTTATAAATATGAGCCAGGTCACCCACTTCAAGATTGACGCCATGATCTTCAACAAGCCTACTGCAAACCATCAGAATCTTTCAGAGTTCAGGCATGGCTTGGGAATAAGCCATCCCAGTAATATCAAAGAAATCTTTGATAAACTTGGGAAAAGGATACCTCAACCCTAGAAGGAATGGTAAGTACAGGAAGCAGACCCATGTAGGAGAGGCAAAGTCTGATCGTACATGAGAATCGTAAGGACGAAACTCAGCAGAGCATGGGAAGACTTTTGAGCTTTTTAAGGCTCGAATCTCCTTGTCATCAAAAGAACAGATCTCCTGTTCAGGATGACTCAAGAGGTTTTGGGGAATGAAGTCGCCGGAAGCTCCTACACTCCCCGAAGCTCTTGTGGATCTTTTTGCCATCTTCAGAATATTACTAAGATTTTTTGCAGGAATAAAGAGAAACGTGGAAGAAAGAAGAGAGAAATTACCTTCTCAAAAAACAAATGTGATTATAAAAGAATGAATCAAGCTCTAGATATAGAGGATAGAGGATGACGTTTGTAACGGTCATCACATAATTACCGCCTAAAAAATAGCCGTTGTCATCCTGACAAGACATCCCATCAGTCATCGAGTGAAGATATTCAGATTAAAAAATATTTTTACGTAGATATTAACGGTAACATATTTTTTAGGGACAATTGTTGTGGGTGAAAATCCTCAAGATGATTTTACCATACATCCCTAATATACCATCCTCGGGATGCTGAAGGACTCTGCTGACTTTTGGATGTAACTATAATTCAGCATGTGCACATCCTGATAATGAACTAACGAATTAGCTTTCTTATATGATTGTAGGTACAACAAAGTTATGATATGGATCTTTATGCTAAGCAACGTCTATATTATAACTCTCAAGTGAAGAAATCAAAGATAGAAGTGTAACTCATGGTCTATGATTGAAGATGGAGTCAAACTTGTAACCGATACACATTTAATATCGGCGATAAACAAGGAAACAGCTGGATCATTGACTAGCCAAGAGGAAACTGTCAACCAACGAGTATTTTCTGTTAAAAGACCTCCAACGTTCACCTGAAGAAGCTGTTACACAACATTGAAGACTTTAACTACATAGCGGATCTCACGGGATTCATTAGTTATTCTCATGTATTATATAAATGGGAGTATTGGACGAGTATAAGACACTTACATGCACCTTGCTTACACTATAGCTGCACACTAACACTTAGAAACACATATAATCGTTGTAATCATAGTACACTCGTCCACATACCCATCCAAAGTTGTACTTTTTACCAAATTAATGTTAACAAACAAGGCAGTGGCCTAGTCTCCTGCCGAGGTTTTATGCCGGCGATCTACTATTGATCAAGGGCTTTCCTTGTATATCGAGTGTTGTTCTTTGTGTTTTATTCATTTATTCGTTCATTACAAACAGTTCCATCCCGAGGATATAACTGTCCATCCCGAAGCAAACCTAAGCCATCCCGAGCATAGTTGTCACTAATTTACTCTTTTTTGCATCCTGATCAAATATTTTCAGAATATAACTAGTTTTAATAGTAAATTCACATTCTTAGCACACTACCTCACAATTTCTAATTTGGAATACAAGATTATTTCTACTAGGTAATTTTTGACCAAAATAGTAGCTATGGCAGGGGTTGCTGGCGGCAGTGGCGGTGGTTACTGGCGGCGGCGGCGGTGGTGGGTGGCGGTGGTGACGATGGTTGTTGGTTGTGGTGGTGGGTGGTGGGTTTTGATGTTGTTAATGAATGGTGAAAAGGGGATGAAATGGAAAAAAAACATGAGGATGAATGGAATGGTTTTGAGGGGGTGAATGCCTCTTAGAATAGGTGAATCCATTCACTTACAAACAAACACACAAGCTTTTATTCCCTTAAATGATCCATTCAATTGCGCCTTCCATTCTAGCATATCAAACACGCTACTAGAGGCTATGAGTCATGAATTATCAAAACCCAACGCATTCCCATGGCTGCTGGTTAAGACCAATCTAATAAAATACAAAAATGAAAATTGAAGTTTACTTTAACAAGCAATTAGAGATCAACTTCGGAAAGGTGTGCTTCGATATAGCTTTTCCCATGCATGGTCCCAATCCTAATCTAGATCCCAAATAATTTTTTATATGCATTGCTAGGTTGTACGGTACAATCTGAGTTTGAGTATTTTATTACGGGGTTAAAATCAGGTATTATATGTTTTGATATTAAATTAAATTCATACAATAATATAAACCTAGACAAAATCTATACATATAATAAACCAAAGCCATTTTAATGACATGGCATTCAAAGAGACATTTTTCTCCTTGAGTGTGTCATGTGTCTGCATTGAGATATTTTAGGAAAAAAATTTAAAAATAAAATTGGATTTTTCCCTTTTATGTTTCCTCCCATAATTTTTAAGCGTTAATATCTTTTATATACGAGATTTTTTAAAGAAAAAAATTACACCAAATTAACGAGCGTTTTATTATCTTTCCAACGAGTACCATAGCACTATATAAAAAACGGAGAAAAAAAACAACTATTTTTTGTGATGTTTTGTTTATACAGAAAAAAAAAAACACAAAGTGTTCAGGTAAATCATTAATCGTGTATAGGTAAGTCATTAATTATGTTCAATCAGTAAATATGAATTCTATTTTCAACATGCGTTAGCATTGGAGTTATACATTGTTTTATGTTACATATTAATATTAGAGTTATACATTGTTTAAGGTTAGACGTTAACATTAGAGATACATTTTTAATTGCTTTACGTTAGGTGCTACACGAATCTTTCTTACATGTAACTGTAAAATAAATCATTCTATTTCATATGTAAAATTAATATTTCATATTAGATTTCTCAACCCCGGGACGTTCCCGGGGTATTATCTAGTATCAAATAAAAATATGAAATGGTTTAAAAAATGAGACGCGTTTTGATATCGTATTTGACCGACCACTTCATATTCATGAAATAAACGGTTGGATATGGTGTCTCATGCCGCATAAATATTCGGCGATAATTGTTGAAGATTTTAAGATTATTAAAAAATTTAAAACAAATATACAATAAAACAGAACAGGGGACCGTTGGTTTATTATACCTGTCGCCTTTATAGGAATTTTCTTCTTGTGGAAGTCCAAAATATGATATTTTATATATAAAATTTACACCGTTTGATGAAGATAACATTTATTTTTATTGAAAGTGGAAGATGAAAAAAGAATTTTTGATTTTTTGTTACTAAAAAGTAAGAAATTCAATGGAATTGAAATATGTTGAAACAGTTGCAATATGTAATGCATTTACTTGATAAAATTAAGTTTGTTTTGCATAGAACAAAAGTGCGATGGCGACAGAGATAGAGAGAAAAACGGTCGACTTTAATATAGTAATAAGAACATGTGTAGTGGGGGGCTTTATTTATAAAGCCCCTGTTTCTGATTGGTCCACGTGACAGCTGAGTCAGCATGGGGCTTGAAGTGAAAATGAGGGTGTAGTGGGGAAAAAAAATTTAGGGCGTTTTTTATCTTGCTTTTTGTCTGACTACCTTTTTGGAAAGTGTTCTTTTTGTTGACTTTATTCACCACTTAGCCACATGTCTTGATTTCATTGAGTGGTTTCAATTTAGTTCGGCGTTATTTATATAAAGCCCTAGCCCATTTTTAAAAAATAGCGACCCTATGTTTTGGTGTTTGGGGCGCTATTTTTTACTTTTTTGGAGAGGTAACGCCCCACTACGGGTAGTCTAATACTGGGTTGAGCGAATTTTTCATTTTTGTACTTTTTGACATGTTGTTGTGATTCATAGAAAGAATCTTGATAGAAAATATATAGAGATTTGTTTAATTCAATTCATTTCTTGCTTTCGTAAGGGAACATACATGGTTGTTATATAGCCAAACAAACCACTAACTTGAATCCTAAACTACGGAAGAAATGTGGAATATGGTAACTACCCATTATCCTCTTATTTGACCCACTTAAATGCACTAAACAAACAACTAGAAAATAAGTAAAATAACATGAATAACATATAGAAAATAACATGCATGGATACGTGCATGCTTCTTCTAAGACAAAGCTAAGCACATATCATATGTACAAGAAACTTTTCTTGTGAAAAATGAGAAAGTATTTTAGTTTCTCCAATATAAACCCTCCTTAAAAATAATAAGTTAATTCATCTATTTTTTTTTTTTTAATTTTTATAGGGGTAAAACATAGTTGTGTAGAATATTAACAAATTCCTTGGAACCAACTTTTTTTTTTGTGAGAAACTTAAGAAAAAAACATTTGATGTGGTAGCTAACATTACCCGTTTGGAGGGTTTGTAAGAAAATGCATTAATGATGCTATTATTCTCACGTTTGTGAGCGTTTGTCAAATTCACATTTGTACTTTTAATAGTACAAGATTGAAAATCAGTTTTGTAATTTTGAAAATAAAAAAGAAAGCATCCTGTTTAAAAAATTAATCAAAGAGTGTTTTCGGACGAAATTCTAACAAAACAAGAAAAACTAAATCACAACTTTTATTCTACTATTTTCATAGCTAAAAATAATATATTTGTTTACTTTATGAATACAATATTTTAAGGATAAGTGGGTAACCACTCACCCACGTTATGGAATAGGCATCGAGAGACATTACTAATTTATTATCGTATTTGACTAAAAAACAAGGCAACAGACAGAAAACGACCTAAATTACTACGCTAGAATCCATGTAACACGGGGAAAGATCATCGTCAGGGGATAAAATAGATTGCAAGTAACCGCCTATAACAAATAGACGTTATAGCATCTTTAATACTATACGGTGCAGGGCCTATAACAAATAGAGCATCTTTATACTATACGGTGCGGGGCATGAAGAAGAAAGGTTTGCCTGTTGGGAGCTCCTCTACGCCCCAAACATCTCTCCATACCCATGAGCCCAAGGGCATTGCCTCCTTTCGCGCCCCTTAATGCTCATTTAATCGTTAGTCAAATATATACATATATGTACGTGGGAGAGAGAGACTGATTAACCCACTCCGTCCCAATTTAGATGTCATGAGCCCACAAAACACACATATTAAAAAATCTGTGTTTTTATCTTGTAAATTGACAATAATATCCTCAAGTTATTATTTCAAATCTTTGATTGTCTTTTATCTTTTATGGGCAAAACTGGAAATTACTTAGAAATAAACATTTAATTTGAGATAACAAAAAGTGTAAAAATGGACATTTAAAATGGGACGGAAGGAGCATATACAGTATATGTGTGTGTGTTGAAGTGTGTGAGCTTGGCCCGTGATAGGAATCACGCTCCTTTCACACATGCAGGGTTGGGGGGTGTTCACAGCGTTACATGACTTTATTGAGTTCCTGATAGAATTGTTATCTAATGTTTGGAAAGAAAATGTGATTAAGAAGAGCAAGGGTGTGTGGTGGAGATAGAAGGTTTGAGATTTTTTTTTTTAGGAAAGAGAAGAGTTGCAAGAGAGTGTTGTCACCTCAACTCATTTTTAGAGTGGTGGGTGTAGATTCAATACGGTTGTGGGTTGGCTAAGGTGTCACAATGGTATTGGCAGGAACAAAACCCTAGCCATGCTGACCATTAGACCAGGGGCCAGGGCCGACCTAATTGACTTAGCAAACCAGGCAAAAGCATAGGGCCCCCCAAAACGTAAGGGGTTTAGTTAAACTACAAAAAAAAAAATTGTTATTCAATAAGAAACAAATACAAATTTATTTTATATACATAAAAATTAGATAAAATTACGTGGCCCCCTCCTAACGATTAAAGTTGAGAACAATATGTTCTCAAAGAGTGTGACAAGGCTTCAGTGAAGTTGAGTTCCCCCTCTTGCAACCTATATAATTGAACAATGCAAACATTTCCGTATTCCAAAGTGTTGTTGGTAACGTTTAATATATGTTTGAAGTTGTAAATTACCGAGCTGCCAACGACGTGGTGTAATTGAATTTTAGGTCAGGCTGCGGAGCAATGCATCGAATTCTTTCCCATGCCCACATTTGCAGAATGAAGGCTGGGCCAGAAAGAGCTATTGCATCGGGTGTTGTGGCATCACACAGGTTTTTATAAAGACAGGCTAAAACCACACTACCCCAACTGTACTCTGAACATCTTCCTAGATCTTTTAAAAGTCTTAGACGGTGCAACAAAATTATATTGTTGTTATGATCGGGAAGTATTGTGCAACCAATAAAATAATATATTATCAAACGTGCACGAAAAATGCACTGTTCGTTGGTTGCTTTAAGTTCGGAAAATGGTTTCTTTAATTCTCTTATAATCACAGCTGACTTAAGAGATTTCCCATGAAAATCAGTTGAAATGTCGAGGGTAAAACCTAAGAAAGTTTCACACACGTCGATGGCATCAGCTTGTGTAAAGGGAGTTTCCACACCCGATACCACAACACCCTCTACTGTTAATCCCCACAACACGTTAATATCCTATAACGTGATGGTGGCTTCACCCACCGATAGATGAAATGTGTGGGTTTCTGGCCTCCACCGCTCAACCAACGCAGTTATTAGTGCGTGGCCACGTATCGATAACCACAACTTAAAATCCCTCCAAACCCAGCTTCTTCTATGATACTTTTTACACGTTCACCTAGTGGGTTTTCCTCAAGAAAGTTCCAAATGCTTCAATCACCACGTTTCACGTTTATGGTTTCCTTGTACTTTTCAGGATTCGTGAAAACACCCAGCGCATGATGGTCATTATGTAGAAATAACACATCGTTAACAAGAGGACCCGGGTGTAATTCGTAACTCATTTCCAGGGTTGATTTGTGAAGATGGTGGAAAGACAAAAGACTTTGATAAAAAAAAACTAACGGGTTTGATTTGAGGATACATTTCCATCTTCTATGATGCATATTATATAACCACTTTGTGTATTACGAATCTATCAATCTCAACCTGCAATCTTACTATTCCCCCTGCAAGTCCAACCTAATATTTCAACTCAAACTCCTCCAACATTACTATTACATGCATACTCTATATATGCATGCTATAGGAAACTAAAATAAACAACTATGCATGCAAGGTCTTGTGAATAATAGTCCAAGAAAAAAGCTGCATCAATTTTGAAGATATAGGATTCGATCAGCGACCTTGAAACAAGTTAACACATCCAGACAGCGGCCTTGAAACAACTTAACACATCCGGATAGCGACCTTACCTCCAAGTTATGACAGTGGGACAGCGACCTTCAAAGGGACGAGAATGGATCAGCGACCTATCAAGAAGGTCGCTGAGCGGGTTTCATACCTTCAAAAATTGATGTTCAAGGTCGCTGATCGGGTTAGATATCTACCTATTTATACAAATTTTCTCATTACCCACCCAGAAACACTCTCCTTCATGAAAAAGACACCAATTCTTGCAAAAAATTCGTTGTATATACTCTTGACATCATTCACACAAGGATAGATTCCAAAGCTCTAGTAAAATAACCGTTTGTAGTTAAACTAATAAAGTACAACGTAATACGCCCTCCGTCCCATTAGAAGTGTCCATATTTCCTTTTTTATTTGTCCCATTTCATGTGTCCACTTTAAAAAATTATTAGCCAACTTCCAAATTTACCCTTAAAAACACAATTAAAATAAACAAAGAATATGATGGACCCACATATGACAAGGGTATTATTGTCATTTGGCAAGCAAAAAAAGCAATCATTTAATGTGCCTAAAACTTTGTGTTTTTCAAACTAAGACACTTATAATGGGACGGAGGGAGTACATTTTATAGACAGAAAACTAGCATTCACAACTTTGGCCCAAAAAGTTCCTTTTAGCATTTGCAATGTGTGGTTCCACTGATGTCAACATGGAAGACAGAGGCCAAAGACTTCACCAATTTCTTAAGCAAAACTCTTTAGCTACTACCCGTCCTTAGATGAGAGAGAGTTTATGTGACAAATGAAAGTGAGTGTGTGTAAAGGTTCGCGAAGGATTCTTAGGGCAAGAGCTGGCGCTGCCCCCTCCCCCCACTCTCCATTTTTTGGTACAGTTGTGAAATTTTGCAATTTTCATAGGTAAATTGAGTCCGGCCCTCGCCAATTTGCCACCACCGATCGAAAAAAATGAATCCTCGGCCGATTTGAGAACCAAGCTTCACCCCTGTTCGCATAGAGTTTTTGCTTCGTATAAGTATAATTTTAACTAGAATAATTCTATATGTACGTCAAATTCCGACCCATCACATATGCTCTTAAACGGACACTCTCCTACTCCTTTCTAAACGTTACAATCTAAAAAAATATTGTTAAAATCAAGACAAGACTCAATCAAAATCAAAATATTAAACCATTAGTTCCTTGTTTTTATTTCCTCCCAATCCCACTACCCACATGAAAAAAGAAACAGGAATCCAATGTACAAATATAAATCTTCACACAATCACACACCCTTTTTTAAAACAAACCAATAATAAAATAAAACATAACTCATCACAACAATATCTTTTCAAACCAATACTACACAAAAACATCTCTCTCTCTCTCTCTCTCTCTCTCTCTCTTTTATGTTCTCTCCAAACCTCACCCCACCATAACTCCAACCAACCATGCCACACCACAACCACAACCACCACCACCACCACCTCTTCTACCTCACCACCCTCCTCCTCCTCCTTACCACCACCATCACCGCCGATGACGCCACCGTGATGTCCACCTTCCAAACCACCCTCAAACCACCCCCATCTTCCTGGACCACCACCACCTCCTTCTGCACATGGGACGGCATCAAATGTGACTCCACCAACCAAATCACCTCCATCAACCTAGCCTCCACATCCCTCACCGGCTCCCTCCCCTCAACCCTTAACCAACTCACCCAACTCAAAACCTTATCCCTCCAAAAAAACCACCTCACCGGTCCCTTACCTTCTCTTTCCAACCTCACCCTCTTAACCGAAGTCTATCTTGACTCCAACAACTTCACCTCTATCCCTCAATCCTTCTTCCTTGGTCTTACAAACCTCCAAACCTTTAGCATATCAGATAACCCAAATCTTCAACCATGGTCATTCCCTACCGATCTAACCGACAGCACCAATTTACAATCATTTCAAGCAAGTAATTCCAACATTAAAGACTCAATCCCAGACATTTTTACTAGCTTTCCTAGCTTACAGTCTTTAAGACTGTCGTATAATAATATTACTGGCTCTTTGCCACCTAGTTTTGGTGGGTCGGAGATCCAAAACCTTTGGTTGAATAATCAAGGTTCTGGGTTGACTGGTGATGTTACTGTGTTGGGTTCCATGACTCAGTTGAGGCAAGTTTGGTTACAAGCTAATGCTTTTACTGGTCCTGTACCTGATTTATCGAATTGTAGTGATTTGTTTGATTTGCAGCTTAGGGATAACCAGTTTACTGGAATGGTCCCTGATTCGATAATGTCTTTGCCTAATTTAGTTAATGTTACTTTGAGGAATAATAAGTTGCAGGGTCCAATGCCTGTGTTTAAAGATGGTATTGAGAATGATATTAGTTCTAATAGTTTTTGTTTACCGAACCCGGGACCTTGTGATCCGCAGGTGACTGCGCTTCTTGAGGTTGCTGGGGCGGTTGGGTATCCGATGGCTTTGGCCGAGTCTTGGACCGGTAATGATGCTTGTAAAGGTTGGAGTTTTGTGACCTGTGATTCGAGTGGGAAAAATGTGACTACTTTGAACTTTGGAATGAGGAAATTTTCGGGGACAATTTCGCCGGCTTTGGGGAAATTGACTTCGTTGCGTAGTGTGTCGTTGAATGATAATAATCTGACTGGTTCTATACCGAAAGAGTTGGTGTCTTTAGCTAGTTTACAGTTGTTTGATGTGTCGAATAATAATCTGTCTGGTCCTATTCCAGAGTTTCCGCAGTCTGTTAAGTTTTCACATGATGGGAATCCGCTTTTGGGTAAAACTATTCCTAATGGAACGGATGGGCTGCCTGGGTCGAAAGGTGGAGCGGGTGGTTCGGGTGGGAGCCCATCTGGTTCACCAAAAGGGTCGAAGGTTTCGGCTGGGATGATTGTGGGGATTGTTGTTGGTGTTATTGTGTTCATTGGGATTGTGTTGTTTGTGTTTTATAAATGTTGTGGTAAAAAGAAACACCAAAAGTTTGGTCGCGTGGAGAATCCGGAGGTTGGTAAGGAGTTGATGAAGCCGAGCGTTGTGGGAAGTAGTTCGAATGGGTATGCTGGCGGGTTTAGTGAGTTGCAGAGTCAGAGTAGTGGTGATCATAGTGAAATGCATGTTTTTGAAGGTGGGAATGTTATAATTTCGATTCAGGTTCTTAGACAAGTGACTAATAACTTTAGTGATGATAATGTTTTGGGAAGAGGTGGATTCGGGGTTGTTTATAAAGGTGAGTTACACGATGGAACGAAGATCGCAGTTAAAAAGATGGAATCGGGTGTCATGGGGACCAAAGGGTTGAACGAGTTTCAAGCCGAGATTGCGGTTCTCACAAAGGTTAGACATAGACACTTGGTGGCTCTTTTGGGCTATTGTATTGACCGCAACGAGCGGCTTTTAGTCTATGAATACATGCCACAGGGAACTTTAAGTCAGCATTTGTTTGAATGGGGTGAGCATAAGACCCCACCACTTAGTTGGAAACAAAGGGTTTCGATAGCGTTGGATGTGGCACGCGGGGTTGAGTATTTGCATAGTTTGGCACAGTCGAGTTTCATTCATCGGGACTTAAAGCCGTCTAATATCCTTCTTGGTGATGACATGAGAGCCAAAGTTGCTGACTTTGGATTGGTTAAAAATGCTCCTGATGGGAAATACTCGGTTGAGACGCGACTTGCTGGCACGTTCGGTTATCTTGCACCTGAGTATGCAGGTGAGTACTTTCTTGTTTCAAGATTAGTAATCTTTTTAGTTTTACTCATTTGGTTTCAAGTTTTGTGATCTTTATTTTGAAGAAAAAGTAAAGAAACCGAAATCGGATATAACTTTTGCTTAATAAACAACTAAAAACACAAACTTGAAATATTAATTTGGTTTCAAGATTGTAATCTTTGGGGCTAAGGAAACTACAACAAAAAGCCAAATCTGATCATTTGGTACCTTTTTGTATCAGACAACTAGAAACACAGGACTTTACACCTATGGTTTCAAGTCTTTTGATCTCTGGCAGTCAAAAAGAATCGAAAAAGCCGAAATTTTCTCAGTTTGGCAGTTTTCTTGATCATTTTAATAAAAAGACAAAAGGTTTTATAGCTTTTACACAGTTGTTTTCAATATTTGTGATCTTTGGACGACTGTATGAAGCTGAAATCTGATCATTTTAGGGCTGCTAAACGGGTCATGTTGGCGGGTTGAACCCTATGTGGACCTGAAATTCGTATCCAACACATGAGCCTGAGCACGCCTTATGTATTTGCGGTTGGCATGAGCATGACATATTTATCCTGAAAAGACCAAAGCATGATCATTTTGTAATTTTTGTTTTGACCAAAGCATGATCATTTCTGTTAAATGTTCCTGTAGAAAGTCGAATCTGATGCCTTTTAGGATTTGTGTAGAGCACACATCTAAAAAGACAAGGCCTTCGCGCATTTTTGTTTCAAGATTTATGATCTTTAGTTTTCAAGATACTATTAAATCCCAAAATCTGAATACATTTATGGTTTTTCTTAATCAAAACAGCTACAGGAAGAGTGACAACAAAGGTGGACGTTTTTGCATTCGGGGTGGTGTTGATGGAGTTGATAACCGGCCGAAAAGCCCTAGACGAGACCCTGCCTGATGAAAGGTGTCATTTAGTGACATGGTTTAGAAGAGTCCTAATCTCAAAGGAAAACATACTAAAGGCCATTGACCAAACTCTTGAAACTGAAAACGAAGAAACACTTGACAGCATCTCAAAGGTGGCTGAGCTTGCAGGTCACTGCACAGCCCGCGAGCCGTTTCAGAGACCTGACATGGGTCACGCAGTTAACGTATTAGGCCCTCTTGTGGAACAATGGAAACCTTCTCGGCCTGAAGAAGAAGACGGGTATGGCATCGACCTCCATATGAGCCTTCCTCAAGCCCTTCAAAGATGGCAAGCCGACGAGGGTACTTCTAGAACGTTCGATATGTCGTTCACACAGTCGAGCATTCCCTCTAAACCTTCGGGATTTGCCGACTCGTTCGACTCGATGGATTGCCGATAAACACACTGAATTTTCTTGATATTTATTCATTTTTTCACTAAAAAAGTTTAAACTAAACTGAAGTATGTATGTTTATGTTTTTGATCATTTCTGGTGTTGGAAACATGGTCATTTTGTGATCTTTAGGTTGCTTGAATGCTGCATTAGATAGTTGTACTATATGCATTAAAGGTTGTACTTTCCGGGTCATATCGCAATTGTAAGTTTGTAACATGTACATCATGCTTTAAGAGTTGTAAGTTGCTCTGGGTATAACCAAATACTAGTGATTTATTTTGCTATGACTTGTACGTTGCGAATTTAAAGTTGTACATTTTTAGAGATTTGGTGTTTTGCAATAATAATGGTCCAAAGGCAAGTGGATTGGGATGATATTCCAGGCTGTGAAAGTGGGATCTTGCCAACAGCCAGCTAGTTTTTGTTAATGAAACCTGCCTACACGTTTTCTTGTATTGACCCCTTCATGTGTTGTAAAATATAATAAAAAAATTATGTATAAAATAATAGAATCATTGAAAAGCAATAATAAAGTGGTTATTTCATTGCTGATTTAATAAACTTATTACTAGTATTTGTAACTTTTAGATTGAATGAACTAAATGGAACATTTGGAGCATCTACAATGAATTCCAAAATCGAACTATTCTAGTTTATTTAGCGCGTTACTAAAGTATCTTTAGATTATCGTGATTAACGTCTTATCTTAGACCGCCCTCAGTAGGGTGTGAAGACTGAAAAGGAAGACTATACACTTGAAAAACCCAGAAGTACCACTATCGGGCATTAGGCATTATAGAGGCGTGAAAGGATGGGGTGTGGGGCGTATGAAGCCAAATGTATTTATGGAAAAGGAATTTACATATAAAGTTATTTTATAAATACGATTTACTGAAATCTTCAAAAATAAATTATTAAGACCATGTGCCTTTTTTTTTTAATTTATTTTCCCCATCTCCAAATGGCCACATGAAAAAGGAAATCACAAACCGGCCTCAATAAAATTGGAATCCAATGTGAAAATATATACGAACGATTTAAACTTTAGTGTATAGATTTAAAATATAACTTTTATATATTGTGAATTACAAGAAGGTGGTTGCACGATGCAACAAAAGCACATACATAAACAGTGGCAGAGTGTGCATAGTTCGGTCGGTTCATTTAATATCCTCAACTAAAGTCATCGGTTAGTTTATTTTATCAACTAATTGGTTTTCGGTTAATCAGTTCGATTTATTCGTTTAGATTGACGGTTTTTTTGGGTCGGTTCATTTAATTTCAGTTAATAGCCAAAACCATACTTGAGCTAAAATATTTGCTTATAAATACATGAAATTGAAATTGGGATATAAATAAATGAAACGAATGTATAAATACATGAAATGGAAGTATAAATACTTGAAATGGAGGTATATAATATATGAAATACACGATCAGGACGTATAAATGCTAGAAATATATGAATATATGAATGATTCAGTTTGGTTATTTTAAATGGTTTAGTCCATAATCAAAAGTTTGAGAGTTTTGACGTATTTCGATTACAAAGTATAGAAATTCATCTAACAGGATGTTATTAATATTTTCAAGTCAACCAGTATTAACATATTACACAGAAGTTTAATTTGTGATAATGTTATTTTTATTATAAAGATGGCAGGCCGCATGAGGCATATTTCGTTCAAAGAAGAAAAATATTTTTTTACTGTTTTAGAGGCATTTTTCTGTCACGCTAATCAAGGAGGATTTTTAGCCAAAAGACATTTAGACTTGGAAGTGACGTGAATGACAATGCAATTATTATATCAAACTTTCCATTTTCTTTTGTACTCCATCTTTTTTGGGTCTTACACTCTTACTTATTGACACCCACCCCTATTTGGACGACCTCTTTGTCTTTCGGCATTCGGCAATTTCAATTTCTGATAAAAACTCATAATGTGATATGATGTTTAGTTAGGGGTGAGCATTTCGTAGTTTGGACTTACGAGAACCTTAGATCCAACCCACAAAAACCATAGCCCTGAACCTTTTTAAATGTATGGATCGGTTTTCAGTTAAAGATTTATATGAATTATAGATTCTGGGTCAAGTCTGTTTCAAACCCACGGTTCTAATATAAGAACCACAAGAACTGTTTGTATTTTAGTTAGAACATGAGTTATTAATAGATTGATAATGTATAAAAAACTACAATTTATAAAAATGGTTCGATAGATATGTATTGTTAAGGAAAAAATAAAACAATACTCTTTTTTAGTCTTTTCACTATTCTTTTTTATGTGTTATTGTAATTGATTTCAGGTAATCTTAATACAATATTAAAAAATATATATATAAGAATAACAATGTATTTTTCTAGAATTTTTTGGACTTGAGGTATATGTAGAGATGCCTATATTATATAATATATTTATTATAGGGTTATTGGATTTTAATAACCTCATATTATATATATATATATATATATATATATATATATATATATTGTAAAGTTACTGGATTTCAATAACCTCAATTATCACATGTTGGTTGTTGCTACTCCCAACTAACCACCTGGCTGCCACCACGCCCAACTTGTAACTTATTTTCCTCTACCACTCTCAAACTAACCGGACCCTAACCCAGTTAGTTTTTTCACCACCAAAAACTACTTCAAGTGTGGTTATTGAGGAGATTGATGATGATGTTGGCCGATCTGTAGCTAAAAACACCTGGAAGCTATTCCATGAAAAGAAGACTTGCACTTGAGTGGTTTGATGATGTTGTTAATGATCAACATGAACAGGCTGATAAAGTTGTACAAGCTGATAGAGTTGACGTTGTTGTTAATAATCAACATGAACAACCTGATAGAGTTGTACAAGCTGAAAAAGTTGTAGGATTGAATGAAGTAGATGATATAGGCTTCAATGATGCAGTAGGTGGTAATGATAATGAAGTACATGATGCAGGCTTTATTGATGGTTTTAATGATGGATTTACTAATGGTCACAATGAAGAAGATGATGTGGATTTTAGAGATGATATTGGTCATCAAAATGATAGTAAGGATGAGGATTCAAGAAGTGAGGATGATGATTCTCAAGATTCAGATTACAAGATCTCTCATGAGGAGCAAGATGATGAGGATGAGCTAGAAGAGAATGGCATTGGACTTGATTTGGATGTTTTTGACAGTCCAATTGATGAGGAAAATGACCCTCCACTGAAGAAAGGTCTTAAGAAACTTATAAAGAAGAAGAAGAGGCAAAAGGGGGTTAATGAACCATTTACTGTTGGACAATGTTTTAGCACAAAGGAAGAGATCAGAAACATAGTTAAAAGGCATGCTTTAGAAACAAGAAGACAATTGGTGATCAGGAGAATGATAAGGATAGTTTTTCGTGTGGTTTGTCATGGCATAAATCCAGATTTACAAGGCATACAAGGGCAAATTGGTAATTCTAGCCAACCATGTGGACCTAGTAAAAAAGTTAGGGAATCTTCAAAGTTTAATAAAGTCAAGAAAGTTAATGACAACAACCCCACCACCAACCCTATCAATACCACTGATACCACCAATACCACTGATAAACCCAAAAAGATTAGATTCCCAAAACCAAATTGTGATTGGGTCTTACATGTGTCTAGACCTACAACCTCGGATCCTTGGAAAGTTAAGAAATACAAAGACATTCACAATTGTCTTCAAACCAGGGAAGTTAGACTATACACAGTGAGCAGTGTTGCAAAAGATGTTGAACAAATCATAGAGGGGAACCCTGCCATTCCATTGGCAGCCCTTTAGGATCAATCACAGAAAAAGAATCAAGTTCAACTAGGGTTACAAAAGACATTCAGGGCAAAGGTTATGGCTCTACACAAGTTAGAAGGTGATTTCAAAGCACAATATATAATGTTAAGGGAATATTGTGAATAGTTAATTAGGTCCAACCCTGGTACAACTATTAAGATCGATGTTGAAAGGGAATTTAACCCTACAAGTCCCATAAGACAATTTAGAAGAATCTACATATGTTTGGGTGCGTTAAAGGAAGGTTTCGAGATGATGGGCAGGGGTATTTTGGGATTAGATGGTTGTTTTATGAAAGGTCCATTTCCTGGACAAGTTTTGACAGCTGTAGGGGATGATGGAAACAATGGAATTTATCCTGTGGCATACTCAATAGTGGAGGCAGAGACCAAAGATTCATGAAGTTGGTTCTTGATGAATCTTGGTGATGATCTAGATCTTGGTCCCAATTCTAACTTTACATTTATCTCAGACAGGCAAAAGGTATAATATATTTTAGATGTCATTTTACATGTCATTCATTCTATTTAATTGTCATTCATTCTGTTTACGTGTCATTGATTTTGTTTAGGGGTTAGTACCTGCAATGGCCCAAATGTTTCCCAATGCTGAGCATATGTATTGTTTAAGGCATATCCATGAAAATATGAAAACCAAATGGAGAGACAGTCTGTATAAGGAGATGTCATGGGAAGCTGCCTGTGCCACTACAATACCACAATTCAACAGAAAAATGCAAGCTATTAGGAGGGTGGATTCTAAACTATATGACTGGTTAGTAAAGATACCTCCTAAGACATGGGCAAGATCACATTTTAATGGTATGTAGACACAAGTTTCGGTTGATCATACTTAACTGTTTTTGGTTGTTCATACTTAACAGTTTTGGTTGTACATACAGGGCAAGCAAAAACAAATATTTTGCTAAACAATATATGTGAATGCTTCAATAGGCAGCTTGTTGGAGGGAGGGACAAACCAATTATCACATGTCTTGAGTACATCAAAGAGTATCTGATGAAAAGAATTGTGATAGTCCATAAAATGATAGCAAAATCCAATGGTCCTTTGACCCCCTATGCTACAACAACAATAAAATGAAATTAAACAAAGGGCAACACAATACAGTGTGATGATAGCTGGGAAGGGTAAGTTCCAGGTAAGTGGTCCTTTCATGGACCAGTGCGCTGTTAATGTTTTTGAAAGGACATGCACTTGCAGGAAATGGCAGTTAACAGGTATGCCATGTCAACATGGTGTGGCTGCAATCTGGAATATGGCACAAAATGGGTTTCAAAATGGTGTTGTGGAGTCATGGGTTGATGAGGTCTACTAGCTAGAGACTTGAAAAAAGGTATACATGCACACAATTGAACCAATCAATGGTAGAGAGTTTTGGAGCCCTTCTCAATGTCCAATAACCCTCACCCCTCCTAAGCATCATGTTCAAGTGGGAAGGCCTAAAAAGCTAGGATGAAATCAAAGATTGAGATAGAAGAAAGCTAGATTGTCAAAAGAGGGAAGCTGACAAGGAAAGGAGGAACCAAAACCTGTAGCAAATGTAAGAACTTAGGACACAACTCAAGGAGCTGCAAAGGGCAGGGTGGTGAGTATTCCAAAGCTAGAAAGGGTGGAAAGGCTGGTGCAAAGAGGAAAAAGAGGGAACCTGTCAAAAAGTCATCAATAGGTGGAACTGGTAGTTCACAGAAAGAACCTCAAGTTAGCCAAGATATGTAGTCTTTGGTTGTAGCTTTATGTTATTATGTTATGAACAATGGTCACGTCTTTTGGTTGGATGTTTTAACTTTGGATGTTGTTTTCAGACAAATGTAATGTTTTGGTTGGATGTTAGTTTAAATTATGTTTTAATTTGGATGTTAGTTTAATTTGGATGTTAGTTTAATAACTGTGTTGGTCAGGTTGACCCATTATGTGTTGATTTGAATTATTGATTAGGTTGACCCATCATGTGTTGATTTTGTTTAATGTGCAGGTTGACCCATTATGTGTTGATTCTGTTTAATGTGCAGGTTATTGACCCATTATGTGTTGATTTGAATTGTTGACCCATTATGTGTTGATTTGAATTGTTGATCAGGTTGACTCATTATGTGTTGATTCTGTTCAATGTGCAGGTTATTAACCCATTATGTGTTGTATTAGATTTTCAGGTTATTTACCATTTTTGACTCATTATGTGATGATTTAGATTATGTGCAGCTTATTGACCTATTATGCTTTAGATTATGTCCAGTTTCTGCTTGTTTTATTGCCCATTATTGACCCATTGGTGACCATGTTTTATTGACCATATCCAGTCTGTATTGGTATTGGCCCTTATTGACCCATTATGAATTCACCATTATCAGCATAATGCACCATCTCAAAAAAAAAAAAAAAAGAAAGAAAGAAAAAAAAAAGAAGCTTTTAAACACATACAAAAGCATACAAATTTCATTCACTGAAATCTGATACATTACTTCATACTTGACCATTACAATATCAGGGGTTACAAAATTAGGTCAATTACTTATACATACACTTCATAAAACCACTAAAACTACCACACTACCACAATCATTTCATTTCAAAATCAAATACAACACAAAGAAAATCCAACTAAGACATAGCACAATCCTCAATCTTTTCAGCTGTTTGTCCCTTCCCATTGCCAATTGTTCATGATTGTTGATCGTTCTAAGTAATCCAGGTACGATTTCAGTAGGCCGTGCACACATTGGAGGGTCGCACCGCCTGACAAACCCACAAGTTGGACAACAGTGGAACCTTCGAACAGGATTTAGTGTAGTCCATGACGTTCGAACTGTTGTGGAAACCCACATCTGCAATTCATCATCGAGTTCTTCAATTAGGGTTTTGCAATGGAGATGAAATAAAGAGAGGTATTTTATAATGGGGGAAGAGGGTTTTAAATAGGGTATGAAAGGACAGAAATACCCCTCACGTGAACTGCACGTGGGGTGAGGTAACAGACCTGGTGGACGCCGTTTGTCATCTGGACTCAAGATGTTAGTTAATTTCAATTTAGGGACGCAAGTAGTTAAAGTTTTCAACTTTGTATTCAAGTAGTTAAAACTACTAAAACACAGGGACGCAAATAGTAATTCTCTCTTAAATTAATCATGTTTTAGCAAACATTGTTACGAAATTTATTATGTATTATAGATCTTGTATAGGCCTATAGGTGTACCATAGATTTAGTATAGTTATAGTATGGTATATTATAGTATGAAATTGTATAGCATAGGTGTAATATAGTGATGTAGATGGCGTTGTTGTAGGTTCTTGGAATTGATCGATTACAAGATTGATCAGGTTAATCAAGGTGCGGAATCCCTTGATTAACGTTTATGCAAAACCGATTATTAAACAAATAAGAACAAACACCAAGGAATACTTTAAATACGTCTTCTATTAATTATAAACGGATTAACATCAACTCAAGACAACACACACAAACTTGGTGGCTACTAACTCTCTAGAATGACCAACTAAACGATCAATCTCAACCCTACACAAACATGTTCTTTATATAGAGAACAAGTTCGCTTGGGCTGGGCCTTGGCCTATTAACGAAGATGCCTTGGGCTTCTAGCGAAGATACTTATCTTCGCCTCTAGCCCATCTTCGCTTATCACCTAACTTCGCCCATTGGGCTTGTTCACCTACCACAAGTTCGCTAGTTACAATAAAGACGATTACACTTTATACAAAATGACTATCTACTAGCTATTTTATCTAGTAAGCTGTTGCTTGATGATTATGAATTCCTTAGTAGACATCCCTTCTGTTTCCTCGAGATTAATGATGTCAGGCACAACCGCACTCACATCATTTACCTCCTCAGCATCAACAGCTTCCATTGCTTCCCCCTTCTTATCCTCAACACTTTCTCCAATAAATGCTTGATCACTGGTTCCCTCATTTGATTTATCTTGTTGATCTGGCACAAACACCTTCGGGCTCTCACTGCTTTCTGAGGAATGACAACTTGAGCTTTGTCCTGAAGTACTCTGATGAGTGTGACTATTCACTATAAAACGTCTTTCCAAAGCCTTCCACAGGTCTTGTGAATTGTAATAAAGCCTAAATGTATGATGAATCGCATCTGGCAAAGACATGTAAATTGTTGCAAAAGCTTTGCCTTCAGCATCATACATTTGTTTATCAGACTCTTGCATTTTGTAGTACGTTGGTACTCGCTTGATACCATCAATTCCTTCATAGGCAAGCTTGACATACTCGTAGATGATACAGTCCCACATTCGTTCATCTTCACATTTGATAAATGATTCGAATTTGGTTCGCCAGTACTCAAAATCGTCAATTTTTACCAGTTTGGGAGCAGTTTCAATTGCAAGTCTAGTGTCCATTTTAACTCTTTTAAAGTACGCAGCCGAAAGTTTCAAATAGATTTTGGTATACCTGAGTCAAAATCTAAATCCAACAGGGCTAAAATCCCTCTGTTCGTTCGATATTAACGTTCCCATTCGTAAAATCGCTCGAAAAATTTCAAAAAAATATTTTCACCAAATTTTTTTCCGAGTATTATTTTCGAATTCTAAATCACCAAAAAAAATTTGTCCTCAAGGTCTAACGATTCCAATCGTGCAGTCCAAATTGTCTAGTTCAAATTCTTTTGATCTCTACGGTCCAAAACGTTTATATGTCCGAATATGCTAATAGTTTCAAACGAAGATGCTTTTATGGTAACAAAAAACGAAGATATTTAAACGAAGTTCTTGAACTGGTGAAGATGGTTGATTAAACGAAGATATACAGTAGCGAAGTTGGATAATATCGAAGATGCCACAAGAATGAATATTCAGATTGAACCCTAATTTCGTTTGAACCCTAATGTGGTCCTTATCCTCGTTTTATTATCCTTATCTTCGTTTTATGATATAGATCAAACCCAAAGTTTGATTTTTCAGCCGTAACACTAAGAAACACACAGATATGGCAGAAAACCGAATGAGTATGATATAGAAAAAGAGAATTAGGCCGAAATCTGGAGAGCTACACAAACGAACAGAAAAAAAACGATTTGAAAGATTTGATTTTTGCAAAAACCAATCTTGAACCGTACAATCAATGAGCACAACGCTCTGATACCAGTTGTAGGTCCTCGGAATGGATCGATTACAAGATTGATCAGGTTAAACAAGGTGTGGAATCCCTTGATTAACGTTTATGCAAAACCGATTATTAAACAATTAAGAACGAACACCAAGGAATACTTTAAATACGTCTTGTATTGATTATAAACGGATTACAATCAACTCAAGACAACCCACACGAACTTGGTGGCTACTAACTCTCTAGAATGACCAACTAAATGATCAATCTCAACCCTACACAAACATGTTCTTTATATAGAGAACAAGTTCGCTAAGGCAGGACCTTGGGCTATTAACGAAGATGCCTTGGGCTTCTGGCTAAGATACTTATCTTCGCCTCTAGCCCATCTTCGCGTATCACCTAACTTCGCCCATTGGGCTTGTTCACCTACCACAAGTTCGCTAGTTACAATAAAGACGATTACACTTTATACAAAACGATTATCTAGTAGCTATTCTATCTAGTAAGTTGTTGTCACACATAAATGCACCAACAGTTGTCTAATAAGAAAACAAGTTAAATTTGATCTTTTAACTACCTATACGAGTATGGGTAGGTAAGGTCGTTTCTACAAGGAATTGGTGGAAAATGTTCAATTTAAAAACTAATGTAACTAAGTACGCAATCAAATCTTGGTATTGAGTTGATATAAAGAAATTAATTTCAAAGAAAAGATCGAATTAATGATTTAGAATCAATTAAAAGAAAAGTAACAACCTCTGAGTGTCTGGTTCAATGTTACACATAAACTTGTTTAATTAATTGGAAACCGCATAGATATGTCTTGCAAATATTTTAACTTAAGGGATAACGAAAGACAAGTTTTTAATAGTAACTCGTACGTTCAATCGCCAAATCATAGATGCAAAACACCCCCTAATTACCAAACCGCTCATGATGCAAGAAAACTAAATACCAATGATAAAATACGAATACTTGAAACATAAACAATTCGTTTAAATAAAATTAGCCACGAGTATATTTCAAAAAGCAATTTAACAATATAAATCAAACAAAATTTATGTAACATCCCCAAAGTTTGGTGAATAATAAAACAAATTAGATAACAAAAAGGGGGTTATGTTCCTAATCGGAAAATAACCTTCTTAGTCTTGTTAATTAATAAAGTGAACAAAACAACTCTAGAACCTAACTAAGTTAACTTAGTTATTAATATAACTTGTATGAAAGGTTAAAATGGAAGGGCTAGAATTGATTAGTGGTCAAACTACAGGGATATTACATGGGAATGAGAGGATGTCGACACACATAGCCTGTGTGTGTCGATCATTAGGAGCTCTCAACTCCCCCAAACACTAATCCACTAATCTGCCCCATTTCCATTGCAAATCAAAAAGGAATTCGTGCATGTAGCTGTGTTTCACTCTATCTTAGACTACAAACCAAAGTAAACTTGAAATTCTCTACTAAATGGGATTTTCATGAGTTTGATGTTTATGAACAATGGAAGATTGGTCATGATTGTTACAGTTTAGTGTTACTAGTAGGATCATCTATACACAAGTATTATGTTAGAATTGATTTAATTCATAAAATATAGAACAAGTCCTTATGTGTGCAAATGATAGGTTTTATCTCTAGATGAATCCGACCTTCCAATGGTAATCAAGATGATTAGGTTATGTGTAAATAGAAAATTTAATTGAATGGATGTTTAGAGATGGGTTGTAATGATGAGTTATATGATTTGGATAGTTATCTTAGTGTAATTACCTATGGAATTAGTTGCAAAAGTACCATGTCCACAAACTTTGCGATTAAATGTCTAACTAAACTTGATTGTAGTTAGACATGGTGATGTTAGGAACTTGGTGGGCAACATGTCAATTATGTGATAGGATGATGAATTATGCCAATTGGATAATTTCATGAAGTGTCTAACTATGAAAGTTGGTTGTAGAATACAATTCCCACCAATTGCTCGACTAAATGATAGTTAAATTTGATTGCAGATAGACATGAAAAAACTTGTGAATTTACATGTAGTTATGCGATTAATAACATAAACAAAGGAAACCATAAATCATGTGATCTAATAACATAAACATAAGAGTTATGCTGATAGAAGGCGTAAGCCCTTAGAGATTCAGGTGGGCGACAGAGTTCAACTCAAGGTATCTCCATGGAAAGGAGTACTCAGGTTTGGGAAACGAGGGAAGCTCAATCCCAGATACATAGGTCCATTTGAGATTCTTGCAGGAATTGGACCAGTTGCATACTAGCTCAAGCTGCCCCAAGAACTCAGTGGTGTTCACGACACGTTTCATGTTTCGAATCTCAAGAAGTGTCTTGCTGATGAGTCATTGATCATCCCTACAGAGGAGATCCACATTGACGATCAACTCCATTTCATAGAGGAGCCACTCGCGATAACAGACTGGAAGGTTCAGAAACTTCACCGCAGTAAGGTCAAACTAGTCAAGGTACATTGGAATTCCAAGCGCGGACCCGAGTACACTTGGGAGCGTGAGGATCAAATGAAACGCGAGTACCCACATCTCTTCCAAGAGACCACCAGTTCAGATGACCAACACCGAAAATTTCACGGACGAAATTCCTCTAACAAGGGGAGAATGTGACACCCGTTGAAATCACAAGTCAAATCCGTACACTTCGCTACACGTATACATTGTGCATGACATTACATTTTGCTTGTTTCACTACAATTGGGCCATACAGGGTACCAACAAGTCAATTATGATGCTTACAGTCTAGCATTAGGCACACTAATTGATACAATTTCATAACTAGTCGAATAGTTTATCATGAGCTATAGAGAGATCTCACCAAAACCCTAGTTTGGGAATTCATAAAATTGAACATAATACTACAATTATGATCCAATCAAGAACAAAAACAAACAATGTACATACACAAGGATCATCCGAACACAATGTCCTTAAACGACTAGTAAACCAACTAGTTAAAAAGTATATAATGTACACACAATTACAAATTATTTTGTATCACATAGACTTGTACAAAGATCATACTTAACATCCAATTATAATATGTGACCATACATTTGTACAAGATATGAATTAAAATGTTCAAAAAAAGTATATATGTATATACATACATACACGACGGCACACACACACATACATGTGTGTATGTGCTTTCCAATGCTTAAACTCTTACACCTTAAATGATCTATCAAATCTATCATAGATTCCACCGTAAATGGCATAGCACTTTATCGTTTATACAATCCATAACCTTTGACTTACTACTTATATCTTGTCCATACATACACATATATATATACTCGACACATATACATGTGTGTGTGTAGTATTTGAATCTTTCTCTCATGCACAAGTCCCATCCCTACATTCCTAGATCTTACACCAATAAGGAAAGTGGACTTTGATCAAACTATGATGACTTACCCTATTTAGCCTACACAATCTTCCACCAAGATTCATCCAACAACACGCACTAGTCACCTCCGTCACATTCCTAGAAACCTACACCAAAATGGAAGGAAGCTTATGACACTTAACAAAACATAATGTTGACTTACCCCATTTGTAATCCAACACTTCCATACATCAAAGATCATGATCCTACCATATTCTCCTAGGATTTCACTAATATGACTAATGACCATGATTATCTTACATCAAATCTAAGTGAGTTGACTAAACCATAACCTCCTAACACCCTCTAATTTTCGGCCCACATTCCCCAAGGAAAACATGCACCCATCAAGTCCATAATCCTTCCATAATCTAACCAAAATCACCTTTTTAGGATCCACAACTAAATAAGGAAAGATGCCCTCTTACACCTTTACTAAGACATCATGATTAGCTATCCATAATTATTATAAATAAGGCCAAGATTAGGAGGTTTAGTCCACAAAACAACTAACACACCACCCCTCTATCCCTCTCTCTTCCTCTCGGCTCCACCCCCACCGCCGAACACCACAACCACTCGGCACCATCACCACCACCGAACCACTACTCCACCACCGAAACCCCACCCCTCGGCTTTATATACATAACCAAAGATCACCACTTTCAAGGGACTCTTAGGGGTACAAGGAGCATAACCAAGGTGTACAAGGCCCCTAACTCCCTCACTTCTTAGAAACTAGGAGGTATAATCTTATTTTTTTAAACTTATGTTTTTATTTACATTTTCTTACTTACACCAAGTTGTTCACCGGTGTGTTTACTCTTGTAACTAAACCAAGTAAAATAAGTAAACTCATGACTTAAAATACACAATGTTAGGTTGGAAAATGTATGTATTCACACACTCTATGGGCTGAAACATATATGTATATACATATTCATAAGGGTCGAAAGTTTTATAAGGATGTTAGTATGTTTTCTAAACTCACTAACATAAGACATAGTGTTAATAGTTGTTAGTCAAGTGTGACAAGTTTAGATCCATAACAAAGCTTACAAAGATACATGTGTTTTCAAGAAAAAAGTTGTATTTTGATATGGACATTATTACTTTCACAAAGGTTACTAGACTTATGAAATAGTAAGTTATAAATACTTAGATATTGTAAATCTATACACATCTCAAGATAAAAGTTGTACAACCTACAACACATGAACACATACACCATCCAATGTGTATAAAAACACATGTTTTTACAAGTAAAAGTGATGTTTTCCCAAGAGATAATGCTATCTTTTCACCAAAGACACTAGTTTACATAAAGATGATGGATCTTGCAACACAAAACCATGAGGTTCATATTTTGGGAAATATTACACTAGAAACCCTAATATGGAACACTTAAAAGATAAACATTGTATCTTTTAGTAAATAAGATGTTAAATACACAAATCTTTACATCAAACACACACCTAACTTAAAGGGTTAAGTTACAAGGACAAACATAACAAGAGAGCAACTTGTAAACAGTACAAGTAGCCTAGACCTAAAGTGTCTCTTTTTACATAGGACACGTAGGTCGATATCTCTAGCTCCAGACTCATTTTTTCATTCCCAGACACACCAGAAGGTGAGTTTTTCACGCCCCTTTTCACTGTTTTACATTTTCCGGGGGAAAAACATGCGTACAGTTTTCAGTTACATACACGACTATTATGTGAACACGAGACATTAAGGTTCAGGATCCATTAAGCCCTCGTGTCATACATCACACCATAACCATTAGCTATGGACTTAGCCATGAAACACCATAATAGATCTATTGGGTTGACAACCCAACTCTTGGTCAGTCGCTCTGACCGGATGACATATATCAAAAGAGTGCTTATTTCACATATATTCATTGTCTTAAGTGTACAATGGGCGAGGCACAACATGTCAAGGTTTGGTTATGGGCTCATGTCATATCACATATTAATTATTGCCCTAGCTAGGCAGTAATTTAGTCGGTTTTGGGTTACATGTCCATTTACATAAAACACGTGAACTCACCAACTTTATGTTGACCTATATTTTTACATGCATGTTATTCAGGTAACTAGCATGGATCATGGAACTTGGGGGTCGCGTGTGAGCATCTTGGGATACCACCTTTTGGAACCGTTGTTGTATTGTTTTAGTCATTAACAACTTTATACAATGGTTTTATTTAAGACAAATTAACTTAATGTTTTGTAAAACTATGTTGTCTTATGGAAGTCCCCCTTTTAAATAAATCGATGCTCGCGTGACTTTTGTGCTTGGAAATCATTCGAAGTCGCACCTCGCATTTCCGTCTTGGCGGGGTGTGACAGGTAAAGTTGGGAAAAGTCCGTGAGGGCCGAGCATGTTAAACCGGATTATAAATGACCTGCGGGGTCATAGAAGCGATGGTATTGTCAAAACGGTTAAGAGGATATGGTAATTATCGTGAATATTAGACATTGACTTAATGATAGAAAACAATAGAGTCTTGAAGGGTGAAAGGACTAGAAAAAGGATTGGTCGTGAATCTAAGGACCACGAAGTATAGAATCCATGCATGCAAAACCTAATTGTAAGTGGCCCGCAGGGTTATAGAAGCGGAGGTATTGACATAACATGAATCGCCTAAGTTATGGTTGGAGTAAAGTGCACGGATGGTCCCTGTGGTTTGTCCAAATTTCACGTATGCCCCCATATATTTTCAATGGTCCCCAACGTTAACATTTTATAACATTTTGGTCCCTACCAGCTAACGTCGTTAAATTTTATCAGTTAAGTCATGTAAAATGACCAAAATACCCATAGGGACCATCCGAGCAATCTTTTTTATATATTTTCTTAGAACACCACTACCACCTCCTCCTTAAACAACCAACGTCACCCCCCTCTTCCTCCTCCTCCAACAACCACCACCACTACCACCACCTCCTCAAACAACCACCACCACCTCTTCAAAATCCCAAAACAACACAACAAAAGCACCTAATTAACCAAGATCCTAAAAACAGAACAAATCCTTATCTAACCCTCGTCACCGTCAGATTCGTGAGTTTTGGTCTGCTCCTAAAAACTAAACGTATATATGTATATACTCTATATATAACGCTTTACTGGACAATAATATGTGTTAGAGAGAGAAAGAACGAAGAAAGAAGAAGAAAAAGCAGTAAAGCAAAACGGCATCGTCTCGTCTCTCTCTCTACATATGACTTGGACCAGGTCATCTCCTTCATATACTTCAATTACTAGGGTTTATCTTCACAAATCTATTCATATACTCTTCTAGAAGTTCAATTCTCCATCCTTCCAACTGTTTCTGTTCAGATTATTCAACAGATCTGTTGAAACGAGGCAATTTCAGTAATTTTTAGGGTTACATTCTGTTTCAGTTAGTGGCTATTTAATAATTAGTGTTTAATTTAGTATTGGAAGAAAATCTGTAACAAGTTAGGCAAGGGGTGATGTATTTGATGTGAAGTGGATTATTATTATTATTATTATTATTATTATTATTATTATTATTATTATTATTATTTGTTGAACCTTTTGGTGTTGATGCTGAAAGATTGTTAATTTAGGGTCACTTGGATAAGTTACGTAGGACCTTTAGGTTTATGGGGTCATCAGGTGAGAAGTCTACAAGTGGTGCGATTAAGGAAACAGAGTTCGTCACCGTCAGATAAGCTGAAACAGAGGGGTTGTGGTATAGAGATAAGCTGAAACAGAGGGGAGGAAGAAAGAGAGAGGGGGTAAATGGTTGTGGTGGTGCTAGATGATTGGTGGTGGTGGTTGTGGTGGTAGTTGTGGGAAGATGGTGGTGGCAGTGGAGTTGAAGAGACAGAGATAGAAAGAGAGAGGAGGGAGAGTTTATAATATGTTTTATTTTTTTAAAGGGGTATTTTAGTAACTTCACATAGGCTTAACTGAAAAACTTAACCTCCATCCAAGTCAGGGACCATCAATGAAACAAAATACAAACCACAGATCCCATACGTGTAATTTCAAAACGCTGAGGAGCAGAGTTTAAATTTGGGCAAATCACAGGGACCATCCGTGCATTTTACTCTTATGGTTGTGAACTAGATAAGTGTGAAAATGCCTAAGTTGAAAAGTTGGCAAATAGATGCGATCTCCTAATGGGTCGGATTGTCCCGGAAGGAGTTAAAATGTGTTAACTAGATGATGGAAATATTAGTAAATTGATCGAGTCTGAAACTAGATAATTGGGCTTGATATGTGAGGGCAAAAGCCTCTAAAAGATCAAAACATTAGGCTTGGTTTGTAGGTGATCGATTTTGCATCCAAAAGCTACAAAAACTCTTCTAAGTATTGGTTGGGAAATTGAAAATTGCTTAAGTATGAAAAAGACCCAACATTAGAAACAATCTATTGAAAACAGAGGCACGACGAACTGAGGCGATATCCTCGCGGTACGTGGCGCAATTGAGGAAAAATTATAGGTCCCTCGCGCACTGGTGGAACTTGGTCATGTTCCCCCGGTGAGCAAGGGACCACCAGACTGGAAAACATGGACTAATGACATTTTATGGGTTTTTAAGTAGGTTTAAGTGATGGACACCGGATGGAGATCAAGCTTTGCCCAAGAACCGAACACTCACATTGGTGAATGCGCTTCCGAACTTTTAAGAAATCCATTGAAATTTTGTTTACGTTTATCAGCTGTAAATGTTTCAACAATGTTATCAGCTTCAACTAGAATCTTTTGAATACATTTAGATGAATGTTAACTTGAAATGGCAAGTTATTATATGAAAATCTTCTAGTGCCTATTTTATATAGATAATCATACAATTTATTAATACGGGTCATACAGTTTAATACTTAGTATATACAACTGTTAACCTGGAAGTGGTTACAGGAAGATTAGCTTCTCATTGGAATTTTTTGGATCGTCAATGGTTGATGGGAATCTTGAGTGCATCAGTTGGTATGATTGGAACCTTCAAATCACCTTTTAATATCTATATGAGGTAAATTACATCGTCATCTACTTCTCATGGACGTAATTCATTTCCCCTTCTAGAATTTTCACTCCATCTTTTCTCTTTCTTTGTGACTTTAATCTTCTTTCATTACAAACACTTTCTAACTCGCGTATAACTCTCAAAAAGCATCTTAAACTCTGTGTACATGCAAACCATATCATTCCCAAAGTATGCATGTTTTATACTAATAAACATTTAAAACACATAATTAAACATTAAAAACCATGTTAAACACCCTCACATTATATAGGTATCGTATAGTATCATATTGTATCACATCGTATAGTATCGTATAATATCATATCGTGTATTCTAGTATAGTATAGGTGTGGTATAGGTCCGTGCATGCCTTGTATAGACCTATAGTATAGTATAGTATAGTATAGTGTAGTATTAGTATTAGTATTGTACTGTAAGGCCCCAAACCTAGGAGACTCTATGGGTCTTTTTGGTATAGGGTAATGAAATGGACGAGGGAATGGAATAGACAAAAGAATGAATGGATCATTACCATTCCATGGTCTTGTTTGTTTACCATATGAGAATGGAACAATACATTACTTTGTATTGTTTGGTAGACAGGAAAAGACAAAGGAATAAAATTGGCGATTGTGGTTGGTGGTGGTAGTGGTAGTGGTAGTGGCGGGTGGTAGGTAGTGTTGATGAACGATGACAAGGGGAATGTAATGGAAAAAAAAGTAGGGATTGAATGGAATGAATTTGGGGTTTCCAGAAGGAATGGAATGGACAAGGTAGTTGGTGATTCTATTACCTTGACCACCCAAACACTTTTTTTTTAATTCCATTGCAATACTCCATTCTATTATGCCTCTCATATGTGCATATCAAGCACTCCATGTTAGTTGGCAAACATCATTATACATAGCTCTATACTCAAAATATAAACCATATGCAGCGGAACTCATCAAGTAAAAACAGTCAAAAACAATCCAAACATCAATTGCTAAAGTTGTATCAACAAAGTTGAGTAAGTTCTATCATCTATCATCAAACATCATATACATATTAAACATTACGTATAAAACAACACGTAAAACATCAAGATACATCCATGGTTGCAAAAGCCGCTAAGCGGTGCCAACTCGGTTGACTGGCGACTTGCAAGTACTCAACCATAGTCGAGGAGTACTCGAAGATGACTCGCCAAGTAGACATGGACAAACCGGTTTTTATTTTCAAACCGGGCCGGGTTTTGGGCTGGAAAAAAATCGGTTTTTTTAGAACCGGTCCGGTTCCCAAACCGGTTTTTAGAGACAAAACCCACCAACAATTCAAACCGATTGGAACCGGGTTGATAACCGGTTTTAAAAAAAAAAACCAGAAAAAAACCGGTCAACTGTTGGAAAAAAACCGGTTTTTTTAATCTGCTGGGCTGGACACTGCTGCTGTTTTCTGCAGATTTTTTTTTTTTTGTTTTTTGAACAATTTAAACACTACAAATTATTATCAACACAATACAACTTAAAAATACGATTTCATTGATTAAAAAACACGATAAAAAACATCGAAACATAAAGGAATCCGAAGATAACATGAAACATAATAGAAAACATAATCTTAAAAAACATAGTCTTAAACGAAATAAGTCTTCAAACATAGTCTAATCTTCTCCCGAACCGGAGTTGCTTCTTATACATTCATCCATTTTGGCTTCATATTCGGACAATGGTTCGGTTAAGTCCGCGTTGACCTCGTCCTTGTACACTTCGCCTTCATATTCAAGTTCTCCCTCAAGTAGGGCTGTTCACGAGCCGAGCCAAACCAAGCGGACCTTTGCTCGTGCTTGGCTAGTTTACAAACCGAACCGAGCTGAGCGGCTCATTTACAACTAAGCCGAAAACCGAGCGAGCATTATTCGAGCGTAAATTTTTCCGAGCGAGCGTCGAGCGAACAACGAGCGGAGATTAACTCGGACAACCATAAAATTATGATGTTTCCTTCAATGTTTTCGTTGTCGGGGGTGACACCCAAGGTCAAATTTTCCATTGTTGACCCTAATATTAAGGTTCGAGTGTCCGCAAATGAGGCTTATGTTAAGGTAGCGAGGTGATGAGCATACTGTAGAGAACAAGTTTCGCATTCTGACATACGGTGATATTAAGCGATGTTTAGCAAAGGACGACTAATAACATAATTAAATCAAGACTGTTACTTCACGACTTTGGGTTTATTATTAAACTTAGTGTTAAATTTATATTGGATTAAGTGGGCTAGTTATATTTTACTAGCTTGTTTATCTTGGGCCAAATGTTATATATACAGCTACAAAGATTACTATTATTTGGGTTGTATGTATAATTGTATACATGATAAATAAATAATAATTTATTCGATCCAAACCGAGCCGAGCAGACCTTTGCTCGTGCTTGGCTCGTTTACAAATCGAACCGAGCCGATCGGCTCATTTACATCCGAGCAGAGGATCAAGCGAGAATCTTTCGAGCATTTTTCAAACGAGCGGCGAGCGATCCACGAGCAATTTGAACAGCCCTACCCTCAAGTGAGCGTATGTTTTGCACCCTCTCCGCCGCATCCAAATAATCCTTCAAGCAAATCGCCATCTCTACCGAAGGTGGAGTTAGTCGCGTCCTACGTATCGAAATGACCCTGCCACTAATAGAGAAAGCGGATTCCGAAGCTACCGTGGAAGCTTGGACGGTTAGTAAATCTCGGGCCATGGCGGCTAAGACTGGAAATTGATTTTCCTTACTTTTCCACCAATCCAACACATCAAAATTTTTAAATTCATCGGGAGTCAAACCTTTTAAATAGTTTTCGGCACCATACCTCCTAAGTTCGCTACTAGGAGCGTTACCTCGTGCACGTTTATTAGATGTGTTCAACAAATCATTGTATAAATCCATGTCCATATCAAGTGCATTTTGTGAAGCTTGTCTCAATTGCATTTGAATGGACGACATTTGACCATAACGTTCAAAATAAACATCATACATATCCGTGAGATGTTTGTTAAATCTTGCTACCATACCTTCTGAAAAAAATGGTTCTTTTACTGTGTTCAACTCCAACTCGTTGCAAATTTTTTCAATTATATTTTCTACCCCCCCCCCCTATATTGTAACACGGGTTTAAAGCGGATGCACAAGTATAAACCGCCGGTAATTACAAAAAATATTTTCTAAATTTTTCCTTCATAGTTGCCGCAATTTCTTTGTATGGACTACCTCTACATTCCATTTCCCCTAATTTTCTAGTCATGTTATATAACTTGTGAAGTGTTATACAACTTGTGGGATAATAAACTCCCGACAAAGCAGTGGTTGAAGCTTTGAAAACTTGTAGCATTTCCGAAACAACTTCAATAACATTCCAATTCAAATGGTGGTATGGTGCCGCTTTTCCCCCACTAACCAAAATTTCATGAAATGCATTTAAACTACCTTTTGGCAAAACGTGTTTTTCGAACATGTTACAAGTGGAACTCTATCTTGTTAGACAATCCCAATTTGGATCCAAACAAATGGCATTCACACTTTCGCAAAATTTTATATATTTAGCATGCCTTGTATTGTTGCTATATATATCGCGTGACATTCTTCGAAAACCTTCTCTTTGTGTTTCAATAACTTTTAGACCATCTTGAACGGCCAAATTGATTATGTGTGCAACACAACGACTATGAAAAAAATACCCCTTCACAAATAGGTTGGTATGTTAATTTTAATTGTGTGATTGCCGCGGTATTATTCGACGCGTTATCAAAAGATATTGATAAAATCTTGTTTTCTAACTTAAACGTTTAAATAATTTTGTCAATCATATGAAAAATATTTGTACCGGAGTGAGGGTAACCAAACAATCGAAACGCAATAGTTCGTTTCATCATTTGCCAAGAAGACGGTTCAATCCAATGGGTCGTTACACAAATATAAGAGTTGGGTGAACTGTGTGGTGCGGACCAAACATCACTTGTTAAGTTAACACCGGTTTCTAAATTTTCAAAATAACTAATTAATTCATTTTTTGCTTGTTTCCATTTTTTTAAACAATCACGTCTAAGAGTAGCACGACTTACATGTGTGTATCTTGGTTGAAGTGTTCGTTGAATAAGCCTCGTCAAACGTGGGTTGTCAAAATGATTGAAAGGCAACGTTTCTTGTATGACAAAATTCCCCATTTCTTCGCGAGCCGCTTCCAAGTTGTACACAAACAAGTCGCCTTCTTGTGTGATCGAGGTTCCACCTTGAGAATTTTTTTGTTCTTTCAAAATTTTACAATATGGTTTTTCCACATGGTCTCTCAAGGTCGAGTTAGCATCATGTTTAAGCAAAGCCGAACAATATTTGCATCTCGCCTTGTTTGGACCAACACTCATAACACATAAATCAAAGTGTTTCCAAACATTGGGGTTTCTTTTCGTTGGAACCACCTTAACAATCGTGGCTTGCAATGAAGAAGCACCAAATTGGACGGAACCGGTTTGGCTTTGAGGAGTTGGTGGTTGTGAAGATGCCATTTTTCATAAAAAGTAGAGAGTGATTTGTGAGAAATTAGATGAATAATGCAAGATTAGAGAGTGTTTTTGATGGTGTGGTTGATCCTAAACATTAAGGGGTATTTATACTATGATTGTGGGTCAAAAAATACCAAAAAAAAAAAACAAAAAAAAGGCTAGTTGAAGCCTCTAACGGTCATATGACCGTTTTTCTAACGGCTATAAATCAGTTTTTAAACCGGTTTGTGAACTGGTTTTTTTATCGGGTTTTCTGCAAACCGGTTTTGTAATCGGGTTTTTTATCAGACCGGTTTTTAAGTCGGTTTAACATCGGTTTTTTTCCCAACCGGTTTCCCACCCGGTCTAATACCCAAAAACCCAAACCTATAGAAGACCGGTGATGTGGGTCGGTTTGGGACCGGTTTGTAAAAAAAACGGGTTTTTGCCTAACCGGTTTTCCGGTTTGAATTTCGGGTCGGGTCGGGTCTGGAAACCTGTTTTTTTGCCCATGTCTATCGCCAAGTACTCAGCCTAGGCGGAGAGTACTCGTTAAGTAATCGACAACTAGGCGGGATTTTTACAACCATGGATACATCTAGCTAGTCTACTGTCCTCGAGGACTATTGTATCTCATCAAATATGTTAGGTCACCTCAACGCGACTCTATCACCCCACATTTTCATGTATTTGCCACCTCGACGTAACATTCATCATCATCGATAGATTTTTCGCTACCTCAACGCAACTACCGTCTCACTACCTAACTAGCCTATGCACAAGGAAGAATCTAGTAATCATATAAAATTACATCAAATCGTGAACATTATAATTTAACACTTAAGCTCTAACAATCATCTAGACTACGATACTTCCATTGTCTATGCGTGCATCAAGTCCATATGTATTGATATTAAGAAGGGACTAAAGAAGAGCTAACCTGTTCGTGTAGAACCTCGACTCCTAGAATTCCTTAGCTCAGACACTGATAGGGCTTAATGTTTTAGAGAGAGAAACTAAGAGAGAGAGAGGATTTCCCAAACAATAAGCTAACCAGACTGTTAGCTCGTTCTGTTATTTAACGAACATAACTTCCATTAGGCAGATTATAATACAGACCCTTTATCTTTCTAACTATTACAACTCAGACCCTCTAAACTTTTAACAACCTATAACAGACAACTTTAACTATTGTCACTTCCAGTCCCTGAACTTTTACAAACACTTTAACCATATCAATACTCCCTTCCTATTGAGAACCTTGTCCTCAAGGTACAAAGTCAAACATCAAAACGAAAAATCAGGGAATCTTAACACAAAATCATGACGATCTTCCCATGTAGCTTCTAAAACTGATTGAGTTTCCCATTGAACCAGTACTTGAGCCACACCTCTTTTTCCTTTCCTTATTAGTCTATGATCCAATACCTTCAGAGGCTTTAAAGAAAATCTTGCAGCTTGTGGAATGGGAGTCACAGTGGTTGGAGGACCATGAGTAGGCTTAAGCAATGACACATGAAATACAGGATGCAACTGAGATTCTTCAGGCAGGTCCAGTTTATAGGCTACTTCTCCAATCTTTTGAGTGGCCAAATAAGGACCATAGTACTTAGGAGACATTTTAGAGAAACTAGCTCCCCTCAATGTGGTTTGAACATAAGGTCTCAACTTCAAATAAACCCAAGAGCCCAGAGGAAAGCTCCTGTCAGACCTATGCTTATTAGCTTGCTGTCTTAGCCTGTTTTGAGCCATGTGTAAGGTAGATCTTAACACAGAAACTGCCTCTTCCCTTGAACACATCTTTGAATCAATACTGGCCACTGTTGTATCTCTATGAATATAGGGAACATGAATTGGAGGAGGGTACCCATATAAAGCTTGAAAAGGGGTAGTCTTGATGGTTGTATGGTAGTTGGTGTTATACCACCACTCTGCCAATGAAAGCCAATGAAACCAAGAATAGGAATAGTGCAAAATCATGCATCTTAGATAGGTCTCCAAGCACCTGTTGACTACTTCAGTCTGGCCATCACTTTGAGGGTGATATGCAGTTGACATTGCCAGAGAAATGTCCTGCAGTCTTGTAAACTCCTGCCAGAACTTACTTAGGAATATTGAATCCCTGTCAGAAACTATGGTAAAGGCCAACCATGCAACTTATACACATTATCAACAAAAGCCTGTGCTACAATTGTTGCAGAAATTGGGTGAGTCATCCCAATAAAGTGAGCATATTTAGTGAGTCTATCTACCACCACAAAAATGACATTCTTACCCTTTGAAGTAGGTAAGCCTGTGATGAAGTCCATACTTATATCAGAAAAAATACAAGTAGGAATAGGTAGTGGTTGTATGAGACCAGGGTAAGCTGTTGTCTCATACTTAGCCTGTAAGCAAACATCACATCTTCTAACAAAATCTCTTACATTCTTAGATTGCCCTTTCCAGTAAAACAACCCTTTCAATCTTTGCAAGGTAGCATGTATTCCTGAATGACCCCCAACAGTGGACTCATGGCAATACTGAATTAATTCCTTCTTAACATTTTCATCATTACCCACTACCAGTTTGTTCTTTCTTTTCAAAAGGCCCCGTTGCCAAGTATAATGACCATTTTGCCCTTCAGGGTCACAATTCTGGATAGTATGTTGTAAGTTGATATCATTTTGCCAAGTTTGCTTAATCTTGTCTAAAAACAAAGGTTCAAAGGATGAGACTGCCACTTGGAACAAGGACACGGTCTGCAACGTTGATAATGCATCAGCAGCTACATTATCAACCCCATTCTTATATTGAATTTCAAAGTCATAATTCATCAACTTAACCATCCAAGAATGTTGTAAAGGAGTGGTTATCTTCTGATCAAGCAAGTGTTTTAGACTCTTTTGATCAGTTTTGATAATGAAGTGACCACTAATCAAGTAGTAGTGCCACTGTTTGATTGCAAGTAAAATGGCCAGTAATTCTCTATCATAAACAGACATTACCTGTTGTCTTGGGCATAGGGCTTTACTGATAAAGGCTAAAGGATGATGATCTTGCATCAGCACAGCTCCAATTCCTAATGCAGATGCATCAGTCTCTACCACAAAAGTCTTTGAAAGATCAGGTAAAGCCAAAACTGGTGCAGAGCACAGGGCTTTTTTCAGTTCTTGGAAAGATAACTCAGCTTCTTGAGACCATTTGAAAGCATCCTTTCTGAGTAAATCTGTCAATGGTTTTGCAATCAACCCATAAGATCTTATGAATCTTCTATAATAACCAGATAAGCCCAAGAATCCCCTTAGTTGCTTGACATTAGCAGGAACAGGCCAAGACATCACTGCTTCAATCTTACTAGGATCAGTTGAAACACCCTCTTTTGTAATAATATGCCCAAGATATTCTACCTTTTGGCCACCAAAACTGCACTTTGACATCTTTGCAAACAACTGCTGGTTTCTCATAGTATCTAATACTTGTCTTAAATGCTGAACATGTTGTTCCTTATCTTTACTATAAACCAATATGTCATCAAAGAACACAAGCACAAACTTCCTCAAATGTGCTTTAAAGGTTTGATTCATTAGTGCTTGAAATGTAGCAGGGGCATTGGTTAGCCCAAAGGGCATTACCAAGAACTCAAACAAGCCCTGATGTGTTCTAAATGCTGTTTTGTGTATATCAGGCTCAAACATTCGAATTTGGTGGTAGCCAGACCTCAAATCCAGTTTGGAAAAGATGGTGGCACCTCCCAATTCTTCAAGTAATTCATTAATCAGGGGTATGGGAAATCTATTCTTCATTGTGGCCTCATTCAATTGTCTATAGTCAATACATAACCTCCATGTCCCATCTTTCTTTTTAACAAGCACCACACGTGCTGCAAAAGAACTTTGACTACTTCTTATAACCCCTGAATCAAGCATTTTTTTGTGTCATTTTTTCTATGACATCCTTTTGTAATGCTTGATATCTATAGGATCTTAAGTTCACAGGCTTGTCCCCATTGTTAAGGACAATTTTGTGATCAAAAGACCTCTTTGGAGATAATGCAGTTGGAACAGCAAACACATCTTTGTACTCTTCTAACAAGGACTGTAAAGCATCACAAGAAACAGGATCAGTTACCTTAGAGCCAAATGGATCACCCTGCTCATCATTCTTCAGTTGTAAACCAAACAATTGTGACTAATTTACCCCTGTACTACCATTCAACAGGTTGTTTATTGTTTCAGTGGAACACAGCTTAATTCCATTTGTTTCAGTTCCCTTCAATGTATAAACCTTATCTTGTACCTTAAACTGCATAGTCATTTCAACAAAGTTCCACACAATATCCCCCAACATAGACAACCACTCAATACCAAGTACCATGTCATAGCTGTCCAATGGAATGACAAGCATGTCAGCCTGGAACCAGACACCATGCATTTTCCATTTGAACCCTATACATCTTTGCCCACATTCCAATTGATTACCATTAGCCATTGTTACATTCATTGGTGAAACTGACTGTAACATACACTGTAACTTTTTAATCAGTTTCAGGCTAATGAAATTGTGTGTTGATCCTGAATCAACCAGAATAAACAACCTTCTGGTTCCCATATAGCCCATAATTTTCATTGTTGAGAAAGAGGGAATGCCTGTATTGGCATGTATAGAGATCTGTGGTTCATTTTGACCCACAACAATCTCATCCTCAGTCTCATTCTCTTCCTCATCATCATTTACCAATTCTATATTAAACACTTGTTTGTTTCTGCAATTATGGGAAGGTGTAAACTTCTCATTACACCAGAAACATTCACCCTTCTCTCTTTTGTCAGCCATTTCTTTTGTGGTGAGTTTTCTAGTGGTTCTTGGTAGTGTATTAGTGTTAGGTTTAGGTAACAAGGGTAAGGCATTTGCATTCATAGCAGGGGGTGGTTTGAGGGTAGAAGTGGAAGTTTTATGGTTGTAATTTGAAGTAGGGTAGGTTGTTTGTGGTTTCTTGGTTCCAAAAAGAGTAGTGTGAATATTTTCTTGTTGTTTGGCTATTGCATAAGCCTCTCTTAAACATTTTGGCTTAAAGGCTTTTACCAAACATCTTATTTCCATCTTAAGTCCACCAACAAACAAACTCACAGCATGTTCTTGAGGAATACTCACCTTGTTCAGTAAGGCATCAAAGGAGTCACAATAATCTTGTAAACTGCCAGTCTGGTGTAAATTCTTTAATTCCTCCATTGGGTCTTCCATTAATAAATCCATTGAAAACCTGGCAGTGGCTGATCTTTTGTATTCTTCCCATGTGATGGTGTCAATGGTTAGGTTATTACTTTTGAGATAACCTTGATGCCATTGCAATACTTTACCTTCAAGATTCACTACTGCATATCTCATCTTAAGATTTTTAGGAGTATTATCAACTTCAAAAAAATGGTTACATTTGTAAATCCATCCTTCAACATCCTCACCATTGAACTGTGGAAAGTCCAATCTGCCCAATCTTGCCAATCTTGGCTCATGATTTCCACCATTGATAACCATACCACGATTATTCTCAATTACAGTCAACTTATCAATCATAGACTGTATTTGCAATTGAATTTGAGCAACTGCAACCTTGTTTTCTTCTACACTAGCAGTTACAGAGTGCATATTATCATTGATTAACTGTGAACTAGATTGCAAATCTTGAACAATTATTTCTATCTTTCCAATGGACATTTGATTGTCTTTAATTTGTTTTTCAAGTTCCTGTTGTCTTGTACTGGTCGTCATTGTGAAACAATTGAATGAATAGAATTGAAAGAAATAAAAGAACAAGCAAATCAAAACACAACAGAAGGATCGAATCACAAATTGATCAAATCCAGGAGTAGATTAATCACAATTGATTAATCCAAGCAATGAAATGAAAAAGATCTGAATTGAAACGAAACGAAGAGAGATGGAATACAGGTTGACCAGTCAACAGGGATGGTGATTGATCGGAGACGACGGTGGTTAGCGGTGGCGATACGACGGTTAAGAGCTCCGACGAGGGTCGGTGGCTCTGATACCAATGATAGGGCTTAATGTTTTAGAGAGAGAAACTAAGAGAGAGAGGATTTCCCAAACAATAAGCTAACCAGACTGTTAGCTCGTTCTGTTATTTAACGAACATAACTGCCATTAGGCAGATTACAATACAGACCCTTTATCTTTCTAACTATTACAACTCAGACCCTCTAAACTTTTAACAACCTATAACAGACAACTTTAACTATTGTCACTTCCAGTCCCTAAACTTTTACAAACACTTTAACCATATCAGACACACACTCCTCAAATAAGTGTTCACCTAGTTAACCCTAACAGGCCAATAACTCAATATCATCATTATAACTTAAACCCATCATCCTCAGGTTGACCCGCCACCCTATCACGAGTCGGATCCCCATCCAAGGACCCTCTCTTGTTTGAACCCCCACAATAGGTCCATCACCCATTGACTCAGTTACCTAGCCGAGACCCTTGTACGAATCTGGTTCCTTACTCGACGTCGTGAGCAACCCTATAACAGCATAATGAAAACCCACTCTAGTAGAGAAAATCATGTAAACCCTATGTAACAAACTATTTTTTTTAGAAAAAAGTTATGTAATATATATATATATATACATATATATATATATATATATATAAGCTTCTTGAGAAACAAAAACAAAAAAGTGCTGAAGAATTTAACAAAAAAAAAAGTTCATATTGTTAAGTATGTAACAATGATGTTGTTTAGTGTTATACATCTGTTAGGTGCGAAACTTATTATTTATTAATGTATGTAAAACGTCTTTTTTACATATGTAAACGTAGGGATTTTAAGATTTTACTTAGCTCAATTGAGTTTCCATTTTAACCCTTCCCTATATATCTACAATAAGAGCATTCACGCCCCATCTACCAAATTTGTGTGAGTGAATCCCTCATGTTTTAAAAAGTGGTTTTGAGGAGTTGTGAGTGAAGGAGAGAGAAACGTGTTCATCTGTATATTTAGGGGGACACTGATTTTTTAGTATATTTTGAAAGTATTGGTGAGTTGAGGAGAGAGAAAGGGTAATGATAAATGTATAAAAATTGTATTATTTAATAAAAAATGAGAGAAAATATAATCATTTTTAATGTAATTTGGTGAATGAGAATGAACAACGGGACATGAATATCTAATGTCTGCTTGCGACATACAAAAAACAAAGACTGAGAAAATATTAAAGGATTCTGACTTTTGGTCCAAGAACATGTTTAACCCATATTGATTTAACTTCTATAGCTATGGCATTTTGTTCTAATCAACGGGGGCTTTGTTTTCCCATTAACCCAACATCAAAGGCCCATGACCCATAATTGGTGAAAGCTTCTCCTTGTATTGTATATTTGTATGTGGCTCGAGTTTGTTTGATCTCTTAGTGTTTTCTTATTTTTTAATTTCATAAATAATTAGCATATATTAAGTACAATTATGTAATGTTACAAACTTGTCTTGATGGTCGTTTTGCTGCATCCAGGAGATGCGTTGGGTCATCTTTCTCTTGTATGATCAAGGTTCACTAGTTTCGTCTCCTTTACAATTATCAACAAGTAACCCATGGCAACTCTTTACTAGACTAGGCTTGAGACGAGTACACTCACCTCACCTCACTCATACCACACCCTTAATTCCTTAAACATGTGTTTAAGACACTCCAGAAACTAAGCATGTGTGGCCATAAACCTATGTGTTAAGTAAATTCTCCGATAAATGAACCCGAACCTTGGACATTCAACTTGTCACTACTCTCATCACAACATTTTCATGTGTGTGGGTATGTCTCTAAAACTAATTATGCAACGTCTACGTCTTAAAGTTGCAACGGTTATGGTGGTGTTGGGGAGTTTATAATTTGCTCTTTCAAGCTAGCACTGAAGCAGGAGGAAAGCGACCAAAAGGGTGGACTTTCGTTTGGGTATTACTTATAAGAATTGGTTTTCGATTTATTTTCTTTGGTGGCTATAATTTCAATGTTTTTTTGGTTAGATATTTGTACATATTTGGCCAGCAACTTGCTGGTTTTCTGAGTGTTGTTAATATCATTCCGTTTGGTTGGTAAAAAAAAAGTAATCGTGCAAAATAAAATTGTTGAATTTATATGCGGATGAAACAAATAGCATTTTCCCAATTGTAAATTATATATCTTTATACACGTAATGAGTTTCGAAAATATGACACAAACTTAACATGAAATTCATGACTCATGAGTTTTCAATTAGCCTAAATGGGTTTGGATCAATTTTGGGTCAACCCATAAATGTGTTTTAGCTAAAAGGGCTGGTACATTGTCAACAGGCAAATTCACAAGTTAATCCATTTATTCAATACATTTTTAAGGGGTACTTTGTGTTTATACTTCAATTTTAAATGTTTACATTATATTGTTCTATAGATATTTGTGATTTCGAGAGTAAATTTGTAGCTTTACATCAGTATTATGCAAAATAAAAAAAAAATAATTTTCATGTTAAAACAATTTTTGTTCATGCAAATCCAGTGCATGGTTTAAGTACAATTTTCATGTCCGGGTCAAGTTATACCTCTCTAACACGTACACACGACCAGTTTATCACTCCTAAACACCAATTTTCAAATCCACCACTCTAATATATTTATTTTCATCTACTTGTTACCAAACACAAAACTTCGATTCCACATATCAACCATTGATCATGATTCATGATCGTCTAGACTTCCATCAATATGTCCAATAAATCTACAACAAAAATACCATTTACATTGATATCTTTGATATGCTAACCAAGGATTAGAGAAAACTTTACACATTAATCACAATCTTTGCCTTCTTCACCTTATCTCTCATGAATATATAGAATATATATAAACTACGAACTTTTTAAGTCCTTCACTCCTTTGGATCCTTTAGGCATCAAAGATTTGTAGGTAGGAAAATAATCCCTCACACTATTCACTATCATCAACAAATATACTTATATATGTATTCATATGCATATATATGTGTCATCTTACACTCACCATATTCATCAAATAGAGATTCACATTCTAGAAATGGATAAACACACAGCTACTAAAATGACCATCATGTTCTTATCTTTCTTATATCTCCTTGCTTTCTCAAGGGCAATATCAAACAAAATCGGCGTAAATTTCGGGCGAGTAGGGAACAATCTTCCACCACCAACTCGATCCATTGAGCTCCTACAAATCATGAAGGCGGGTCGGGTCAAACTCTATGACGCTGACCACCAAATACTTCACCTCTTATCCACAACAAACATGGAAGTCACAATCATGGTCACTAATGATGAAATATCAGGCATTGCTAATAACCAACAAGTCGCGGACCAATGGGTACATGAACATATCATCAACCATCCAGCCACCATGATCCGGTATGTGCTTGTAGGAAACGAGGTTTTGAGTTACACAAGCACTGATCAAGATATGCAGATCATTAAAGATCTTGTACCTGCAATGAGCCGAATTCGGACCACACTTAAGTCACTAGGCATCCACAATATTAAAGTTGGTACTCCTCTTGCTATGGACATTATGGATTCAACTTTCCCTCCTTCAAGTGGAGCGTTTAAGCCCGCGATTGTTAATCGAATCATGCCGTTATTAAAATTCATACATGGGACGAATTCGTTTTTCTTTCTTGATGTGTACCCGTTTCTTTCGTGGGCTGATAACCCGACAAGTATAAACCTTGATTATGCTTTACTTGAAGGGAACCAGACTTTTACAGATGTGGGTAGTGGGCTAACCTACACTAACCTACTAGACCAAATGATTGATTCGGTCTATTTCGCGATGGCTAAAGTGGGTTACAATAATGTGAAGATTGCTATAGCCGAAACGGGTTGGCCACATGAAGGTGACTCAAAGGGTGCTAGTAAAGAAAATGCGGGTAAGTATAACCGCAATGTTATTAAAAAGATGACCGCGGTTCCACCTAAGGGAACCCCGGCTCAACCCGGGTTTGTTATCCCGACATTCATCTTTTCGTTGTATGATGAGAACGAAAAATCGGGTCCAGAGTCCGAGCGACATTGGGGGTTGCTGTATCCGGATGGAACCCCGGTTTATGAGCTCGACTTGAGTGGGAAGGCGTACAAGTCATGATTATAACGCTTAACTGATACATATGACGTGTTTAATGCAGAATTAAGAATAATTTGAGAACTATGAGAACTAATCTGAAACATTCATTTGTAATGAATGGAAAGAGTATAATTGTAAGAGATTAATTGAGTTTTATCTCTAATGAATTAACTTCCCTATTCTCTCTCTTTCTCTTTACAAGTTTCTTAGGTGTGTGTTGATAATAAATCTATGTGTAGATGTTTATAATATGTGAAAACATATAAATTTATGTGCACATATGAATATAGCAATTAAAGTACATAATAGTCCAATTAACATCTTAAAACATAAAAAATGAATGTTCTAGAGTGATTCTCACAGCTTTTGTAATATTTATGGTTTATAACTAAACTAGTGGTTTCCTAACCGCGCGTTGCGGCGGTAAGCCAACATGTTTAAAACGCATTTTGAAAATGAAAGTTCAGCGACCATGCGGCAATTTGCCGATCTTGAACTACGTTTTCGGTAAAATTTGGGGACCAAACTCAATACATATAAAATTTCAGATTTTTAAATTAAAATTCCACTGCAAAAAAATACAGGGTAAGCGAAATTAAACATTAAAACGTTGCGGTTATGATAAACATTAAAATGAATGTTCAACTGAATTTAAATTACCCTATATATTTGTGTATGAACTTTCATGAATAGTGCCTCTGCCACGTTTCAAAGGCTGGTTGGCTTGTTTTTTTTTTTTTATTTAGCTTTCTTTGTTTTAAACATTTATTGTATTAAACATAGTTAGAAATAAATAATGTCTGCATATACAGTTATTAAACATAGATAAAAATAAATAATGTCTACATATACAGTTAAATAATGAAAATATTATAAAAAAAACCCTTAAAACTTAAGACCATATATACTTTTACACCTAAAAATACAATGTTTATTTTACCGTTCTCATTTATAAAAAGGAAACTTCAAAATTTTATCTGCACAGTAGAGTTTAATTCATATATTAATTCATATATTTTGTTTTATTATAGTGGTTAAAACCATCTACTGGTTTCTCTCTCTCACCACAATGTTCATTCCCTGGATGTAGCCATTTTCAAGCCCCCATGAGCAGTGAGCACTTCATCTTCATCTGCTGTGCCTAACCGTCGCCACCACATCACCTGACCCCATATCACCATAGTCACTGCCACTGCCACATTCTCCCTTTCTTTCTCTAACTGTGCTTCATCTAAGACGGTCGTCGCTTCCTCCCCGCCTGAAACCAGCAAAACACGCAGACAGAGAGAAAGGTGCCTTGATCGGTGATTGGAACCCAACACCCGGCAGGTACAATGGTGGTTGTGGTGGTTTTTCGGCAAAGGGATCTAGGTGCACTAACACAGTGAACATTATATGTATGTATATATATACACACACACACATATCTTTTTCACAACCACCACCAAAGATCCGGTCGCACATACATAGAACCTTATCATAGTAGTTTATCGTCATCGTCAGACACGCAAGTTCCCCATTCTGCATATTACGTGTCCAGTCAATCGGAAAGAGTCTCAGAAATCTGAACTTGGTTCGACCTAATTAAACCTAAAAGGTTTATGGTGAGTTGATTAAGCCGATCTCAGGCGAAGTTTGGGTGGCGGAGATGAGTAGTGATGGTGGTTGCTTTCCTATTTACAGAGAGAAAGAGGGTGGAAAGATGAGAGAGAAGCCAGGTAGCATTTTAATCCAAAATGGGTACAACCCCTAGAGCTAAAAACACAACCATCTATTGCACAATAAATTCTTTAAGCACAACGTACAAGTCTACAAAGCATAAACCATTTGTAAATTAATATATATATATATAATTCTCCAATACAAACACATATATAATATATAACTATAAGCAAATGCCACTTAGGTTATAGCCTAGTGGTAGAGAAGAAATCTTCTCTTGGGTGAGGTTGGAAGTTCAATTCCAAGGGTGTGCAAAAAATGTGTAAAAGAGTGTAAACAAAAAAGGGGTGTAAGAAATTAGCCGTTTAAAAAAAAAAACTATATAAGCAAATTAAATTTTAATAATATTTAATGTTCATCACTCGCACTCATAACTTTCACTTTTGTTGTTATGGGTAATTCCAGCCAAATGGAAAAAGAACTTTGTCTCGCCCTAATGAACAACAGACTGATCAGATTTGTTTTAAAATGTTTTGAAACGACATAAATGAAAGTTAGCGACGGATGGAGTTACTTCTTCGGGCGGCTGGGATTGCCCAGGGCAACAAAACTAAGATGGCGAAAATTTGGGATGTAATTACTTCTTCGTTAGGTTGGGGTTGCCCATGGCAACGGAACTAGGAAAGTGAAAATTACGAGTATTACTGGTCACAATTTCAGCATAGATAATTATTGATAATGATTAATTAATAGTTTGGATTATTAAAATTCCATTTGTGTGTATGTAGTGTCTCCGACTATGTTAATGTATAAACCGCTAGTGGTACACCTAGCAAGGCCCCCATCTTATATTTTGTATATTTTCCCAATAGCTTTAATAACTTTTGACTTAATTAAAAAATTATCAGAAACAATTCATACAGTGTGTGAACTCTATGTTAGGTGAAGTGCTGCTGCTTTTATAATGTGGCATCCACTTAGAAACCTCTAATATAATGGTCTGCATTCAAAGTGCACCAAAACAGAAAGCCAAAGAAGCATCAAATATCAATAATGGACTCAAATCATACCATCAAGATTCCTCTCCTCCACTTGTGCCTCTTCTTTCTGACTGTCTCCTCCCTCCATCACCACGGAGCCGCCAGTTATGTGGCCGAAAACGATTCAAGACCGCCCTTTAACTATTCGTTAGAAGAGCTGCTGCAGGAGTTACTGGGATCAGATATTACAAGAAGGTATTTGGAACAGAAAAAGTACATCTCTGCTGGGGCTTTGAAAAGAGATCAACCCGCGTGTAATGGTGGCGGTCAAGGTGGAGCTTATACAAAATCGGATAGTTGTGCACCTCCTGCATCTAAACCTTACAACAGAGGGTGCTCAAAGTATTATAAGTGTGAACGTTAAGTTAAGGCTTTGTTTCATAAAACAGATAATGAATGTTTCATGTTTGTTGTTTATGTGAGTTGGAAACCTTTTCAAGTGTGACAGAATGATTCAAACTTGATCATGAAACTTGTCTACTAATCATCAACTAACTTGAGGCAGTTACTTTTAAGGTACAATAATTGATGCATGTCTTTACCTCTTAATCTCTTATAGTTAAAAACATAACAGAACTCAAGAGTCTTTAAGAAATAAACACTTTCTTTTGATTGAACAAAAAGAAATAACTCACTGTCTTTTGACTGAACAAGAGTATAAAAAATGAAATGGGGTAACTTAAAAGACTATTGTTAGACCAAAGGAAACACTTTTGATTGAACAATAGTCTATGAAAAAAATTGTTAAAAAGAAAATGGATTGAAGTAGCTAAAAGAGCATCTTCAATACGGTTTTAAATGTGTCGTCTTAGCTGCCACATCAGATTTCCACTCATCGTTACACACACTTATTTTCTCTCCAATGTTACGTCCACATTAAACGCCATTTTAAAAAGTTTTGAATTTATATATACATATATGTGCGTATGTATACTACAGATATTCGTTGTGTGTGAGAGGGACCACCGACCACCACCACTACATCCGTGTGACTTTGGAATCCGGAAACCCACAAACAATCACCCAAGTGGACAGGTTCTCCAGCACCCATCCGTCCACCTAAGCTTCGAGTGATAGCATTGGAGGTGCTCTTTTGCATATAAAAGACGTTTTAGAAATTACACAAAAAGTTTTCCAAGTCATCCCTACCTATTTTCACTTGTACAAAATTAATTTGTTTGACCTGTTACCTAACTTGTCCATTTGACACCTCTAAACGAAACCATGAGGCACCGTTTTTATAAGTTGAAAATGATATCATAACCACTCGACCCTGATCTACGCTACAAGTCCAATCTCCATCAAGAAAGAGGCTTGCGAAAAAGAATCCAGTGATTGAGACTTCACAGGAAGATTAGCAACAACACAGTGAAATTGTAGACATTGTAGGACCTCAGAATTGAATCTTGTAGAACACTGTTAGACATCATGAATCATTGAGCATAATTTAATCAATTACAACCATTTCAGTCACTGATCAATAATTTTGCAGTAAAGTTCCCACAAGTTATCAAGCATTTTGAAGCATTGAATGTTGAATTTTAAGGGCAGACCCCAGGATTTTTACTAGGGGTGCTAATCGGTGTGTTCGTGGGTTGACCCCAAGAACCCAAAGACATAAGAACTCGAACACAACAAGAATATTCACGGATTGACTTGAAGACGACCCGTTTAACCCAAAAATGTTTTGGTGCACCACCACCGTCACCGTCGGTGATCACCTCCCCAACCATCACCACCACCCATCTCCTCTTCTTCTCCTGTGGGGTACCTTTCTTCTCCGGCGACCACCATTTCTTCTCCGGTGGAGTAAAAGCTTTGAAGAAAAAAAACAAAAAAAAAAATCGGCCCGTCCCGTTCGTCCTGTAGAAGACGTTTGAGACGGGGACGGTCCTAGGGGCCTGGTGTTCCGCGTCCGAGATTGGCCGGGGCGCCCCTAGGACGTCCCCCACACCCCTCAGCCTTATTAATTCATTTTTATCTTTAGAAGACAAAAATGAGTGATGGATTGAATAAAAAACATGGGCTCCACACATCTCCGACTCACTCACACCCGTTAGTGAGCTAACAAACCTTCCTTTTGCGCTTTCTTTCATCCAAATGTAACGATGTTGGGGGCGTGTATGGGGCGATGTGGTAGCCATTCACCTCCCACTACACACGGTCCAAATCTTTTTTTTTATATTTCACGTTATCTTCTTGTTTTAACATATGAACTTATTGTAACATTAATGGTATATTATAGTATATATTATAATATACTAGTGGGGAACCTGCGCGTTGATGCGGGGAGACAATTTATAGCGCGATACTCGTTACTGTTAGTTTATCGATCCTCTCATGATATATTGTGTAGTATTTGATTTTAAAGGTGTGCTAGATCTAGTAAATATATTGTTAATGGATTTTATTTTTAAGATGATTATTGGACTTGTAGAAAATAAATATAAACAAACTATTAATTAAGGTAACAAACTACTAAACTTAGTTGAGAAGACGACAAAAACTTATGTCATGTTGTCATTACTGGTAACACTTTTTTTATATGTTTTATCTATAATCTATAATCTATAATCTATAATATCTATAATCTATAATACATTATAAAGGAGGAGTGATGTACCATATTGGAATTTTGACATAGGTACAATTTTTAAAGCAACAAGTATAAGAGAATAAAGCTTATTTCATAAGGGTATTATGGGGATAGTTGTGACAATTAAGATACTTAGAAGGGTAATATAGACATTTCATCCACCTCCTTTTAGTTAAAAACTAAAACCTAATTCCCTTCTTACCCTTCTAATCCCTTTGTTACCCTTTTTCACAATTAATTCCCCACTCTCTCTTCAATTGCATCTTAACTCAAGCGTCGTGCGTTTACATCACCGAATTTAAGGTTTGCAATTGAATTGTTTGATTCCCTTCAAATCCCCACCCCTTCATCAGTTCGTAACAATTTCAATTGAATAATTCTTGATGTCGACTGCGGCGCATAATCTGAAATTGAACGGAAGGTATGCATAAATACTATGACACCATGTCTTTTCTTTTTATCTCTAATCTTTTTTGCTTCATTTGATTTTCTCGATTAACCAACAATATTCTTAGAATTGAAACGTTGGTGCAGGAATTAGTTGATTTAGGTTTAGATGTTTGCATGTGCAGGTTATGTTGTGCCCTCTAAAGACTCGTGATGGATGATAAATGATAATGCTTTGTAGGTTCCTTTACATTCTGTATGATATACAATTAGCTATCCTAAATGCTCTCAACACAACTTGTTATATTTAAACACAATAAGCAATATTATTATAAAAAGCTTGATCACAGTGCGCGCTGATACATTTTGTTTTTCTTTTTTTTTTTGGGCAGGGTCCATTGCACATTTTGGTGTAGGGTAACTAAATCTTCTAACCTTGTATATCTTTATATCCATACTCACTTTGTACCACCTTAAATAAATCTTAATCATAATCTTTCATCTAGCAAATATTATACAAATGTGTATTTATCTGAAGGCCTTGCTTCTTAGGTGGACGGGCGACTGATGTTTGGCTGGAGTGGATAGCAGTCTGTGTCTACAAACGCTTTATTTTCTACATAGATAGTGAAAGTACAAGATGATACTGCATTTCAAATGTGCAACCTTATTCACATGACAATACACGATTGTAGTTCCATTAACTTGATGACTTGGTAGTTTAGAACGAGTCAGCCCTATTACAATCTAACAGTCTATTCTTGAGGTAATATAAGAAATCTTTATGTATGTTGAATGGTGTTATAATAACCTTTCAGTAAAAAAGAGAACGCAAACTACACGAGATACGAACGAATATTATACTGGTGGATGAAATATATTTGAGTTTATGAAGTTGAACTAAACCACACTTCACTGTTCAATGGTTGGTGACTATTTTATCCTTTCTTGGGCTTCAGGCTCTTTTGTAGATACGGTTGTGTATCCTTTTTCTAGATTCTGATTGATTATTAGTGTGAAGAGCTTTTGTATGATTACATTTTCCAAATTATTGATTTATTGATGAAGGTGTTCATGGTCATTTTCACCTTCATATTTTATTTGCAGATTGTGATGTGAGGAAATATCGTTTTACATTAGTGGCATTGCTTATTTCAAGTTCTATGCACTTTATCAATACCAGACACATGGTTAGTTATTCGTTTCTATGAACGTAAACACAATAGCAGTATGATGAACATAATCTGAGTACTACAATTCAGATGATTAGCCAACTAATAGTTCTAAGGAGGTGTGAACATTTTGTGTTTATAGCTTGATTTTTAATTATCAAATTAGGTCGGGTTTATAATTTGTATCTGTTCCGTAGGAGTCATTATGTTACAACTTTTCACATACCTAAAAGCTTTTGACCAGCGGTGAAGCTTGAAAATCCGGATTGGGGGTCGGAAGTATATAACTATTTTTTTATAAAAAAACGGGGGTCGAAACCATATATACCAAAAAATTTCTATACGAGTACTATATAATCGGAACTTCTGAGCGAAGATTCGGCGAGTACCCCCGCCCTGCCCCAAGGAAGCTGCGTCACTGTTTTTGACAGGTTCTTCTTTAGATAATCCAGTGTCTCATTTCATGTTTTTTAGTGTTAATCTGTTTTAACCTTTGTAGCTATGTTGTTTTACACTGCAGGTAATAAGCATGAGGTGTTTATTAATTCTGAAGCATGGTTAGATTAAGATTGCAAAGACGAGTTTATGAGAGTTAATGGTGGTAAGAAACATCATGCACCACTTTTGTGCTCTTGAGTTTTGATTCTTCTTACAATTATCAACTTATGTGCTAATGCATGTGAACATTTTCATTAACATCCATGTCACATTTAATATGAAACTCTTCATCTTCTGATTTAAGGGACTAAAGGTGTTCGCTCTTTTAACAAACTTTTTTATTTTAATTTATTTGACCAGTGTAATTAAGATTAAATGATCATATTTAGTACTGTACAAAAAGTCATATATAATTGGTCTATATTTTGTTTTTAGTTTTTGTTGTACATTTATGTATGCAATTTTAACTCCATCAAGAGATAACTCACCTGTGCCGCTGTGCGTCACACTTCACTTTCCAATGATTCCTTGGCTCATCCATCTCCAACTCTAACAAAGAATAGAAGTCCACTTTTGACTTTTGGAAGTCAAATGAGTTCGTCTCTTTGATGATTTGGATTTATGACACTTTATAATTAATTTATTGGGTTTTAAAGTTGATTACAAATTGTATGAATGTTGGTTGGTGCAGTTTGAGAAAGTATGGATCTGTCGGATAGGCATATGGAGGTGCGGGCTACAACTGCATGACTTGCTTATTGTATCTGCTTACTGTGATAATTCAACTTATATTTTGGGGATGCATAAAGCGCTAATCTCACTGTTTGTGAGTGAAATGAGTTGTAAGTAGTTTTAAGTTGCTTATAGCAAGCTACTTATAACAAGAAAACCTTCATTTAACTATTGATTATAAGAGTTTTAAGCAATTAATAGAAACTTTTATGTTTATTACATCAACAATTGGTAAAAAAAAAGGAGTTGCATATGTTTTATTAGCACTTCTATACCACAGAGAAACAAGAACTTCGAGCGGCCCTAGAGAAATTAAAATCAATGTGTGGTTCTGATGTTAAAGTAGTGAGGGTTATTCAAAAAGTTTAATGTTAACTTACTAAGACCATGTGTAGTGGGGGGCTTTATTTATAAAGCCCCCCTTTCTGATTGGTCCACGTGGCAGCTGAGTCAGCATGGAGAGATAAAGTGAAAAAGGGGTGTAATGGTGGGGCTTTATTTATAAAGCCCTATTAATATTTTATTATATCTTTTAAATTAAAAAAATAATAAAGAGAGAGTATGATGTGTCAAAACATGATTGGAGGGGGGGGGGGGGGGGGGTTTGTTCCGAGCGTGATTTGTATAACGCCATAACCGGTTTTTGAAAAATAACGCCCCCCCATAGCGGTGTTGGGGGGCGCTATTTTTTTTTTACAATATCACGCCCTCCAACTAGAGAGGGTCTAAAATAATCACCTCAAGATTCTTTTAGTTAGTTCATATTGGTATATTTTATTTAAATGTTATGGAGTACAACTAAGGAATCCTTGATCAACTTACAGGTGCAATGTTGCATCTGCCAAGAAAATAAGTATTTTTTCCATGTAATAGTAATTTTCTAAGAGTTAGTCAAGGGTAGAGGTGGAAACCCCATTTAAACCCATTAATATGAGAGCGGGTGGGTCAGGTTTGATTATATATTGCTTTAAGTCATTAGAGTATATTTTTTAAGAACTGGAATGGTTTACAGTATACAGACGTGTACAAATTTATCCTCACTTGTAAACCGATATATTTAGCATCTGATATCATTAGTGTTAGTATGGTTATAGATAAACCTAATTTTGATGTTTTTAATGAAAATTTCTTATGGTTCAATAAACCTAGCTCTTCGTGTGAAAATTCACCTTATAGGTTTATGACTATTTTTCGTTGAATGGAGTAAAATGCTAGAAACTTGAAATGGGTTGTGGTTCGTAATAGACATCAAAATTGAACCTGATGTCAGTGGGTACACCCGCCGCAACGCGCGGGCACTCCCACTAGTAAAACATTATGAGTAACTTTTAATGAAACATAGAAGTTAAGTGGTTTTTAGTTGTTTAATAAATATCTATTTAATCCATTTGTGAAAAATAGGTTGTTACCCAAGATTTAACCACCACATATTCTTTGCATTTATAACCAACATGGCACAAGGCAAAGTTAGATTATGGATTCAAAGTGAAAAAAAAAAGAGCAACAAGAAAACTCATGCTAATAACGTGTTGGAAAATAACAATCTAGTAGCAACCAACATATAAGTTATATAAACATGAGATGAAGACTTTAGACATCATGTATGGAAAGAAAGAATGAAGGAAGAGAGAACTTTATTCATTGATATGTTTCATATGCCAAATAAAAGACAACTATGTATAAAGCTATAAGCATTGAAAGATATGTAAGTTATGTATGTGAAGAGTTACCGCATTATTTAGATACCAAATACATGACCACTCTTTATAAGACTATAACATTGATACAAACGTAATAAAGACATGGAAGTTATGAATGTAAAGAGTCACCACATTATTGTTAATTTCCTCATCAATTTTATAATTATTTATGTCACGTTGACATTATCGGTAAATATCATATTGTGCTTACTGGTAATATTGTTTTTATATGTTTTATAAAACTTAATGAGTAACTTTTAATGAAACAAACAAGTTTAGTGGTTTTTACGAGTACTTGTTAATTAAATATATATTTATTTAACCCATTTGTGAAAAATGGGTTGTTACCCAAGATTTAACCACCACATATTCTTTGCATTTAAAATAACATGTATTAATGAATCGTGCATTATGCCTCTACAATTGACATATATAATCAAATCAATATAGTTGTATAATGCGTCTTCGGACCAAGAAAAAAAAAGCAAGAATTGAAAACATTACCGAATTGAAAATCATATACACGTTAGGGCTTAAATATTATACATGAATTGATTTTTCAATATGTAAATAAAAAAAAAAGATGTGAGCCACAAATACGTAAAAGAAAAAAAGAAAAAGTGTAGAAAAGAACATCGAGATCGATAAGTTCCTTTTTTCTATATTAAGTTAATCTTGTTTAGTCATATCATTATGAAACTTGTGCAACTCCTACTTTCAACCAATAGCACCAACTACTAATCCAATTAAGCTATCTTAGATAGAAATAAACATTATATTTTTAACAATGAAAACACTACATAATCGCACATATTAAACTTGGTTGACATCTAATAATATAAAAGAACTATGCCTAAACAATTGATTAGCTTCATAATAAAAAAACATGCTTTCAAGTACCTGAAGCCAAAGGGAACCTATAATGTCAAGTATTGAGCATTCACAACTGATATACTTATAGTATACTTGTGTAGTAATTAAGTAACATTAATCTTTAGGAGAAATAAACAAAAGGTTTGTAGAACCATTCCAAGCATCACAAGAGTGCACACGGGTCGACCACAATTCCAAGGACACGATATAATGCTAGGCCATAAAAGCTAGAATACTGTATGGGCCTCCAAAAGGTAATGCCTGGAGGAAAAACAAAATATTTGATGTCATAATAGCAATAAAAAGGGAAGAATGACTATGGATTCAAAGTGAAAAAAACGAAGAGCAACAAGAAAACTCGTGATAATAACATGTTGGAAAATAACAATCTAGTAACAACCAACGTACAAGTTATATAAACATGAGAAGAAAGAACGAACGAAGGAAGAGAGAACTTTATTCGTTGATATGTTTCATATACCAAATAAAAGACCATTATTTATAAGGCTATAAACATTGAAAGATATGCAAGTTATGTACATGAAGAGTCACCGCATTATTTAGATACCAAATACATGACCACTATTTATAAGACTATAACATTGATACAAACATAATAAAGACATAGAGGTTATGAATGTAAAGAGTCACCACATTATTGTTAATTTGCTCATCAATTTTATAATTATGTTTAAGTTATTTCTTCAACAATTTAATATTTAGGTTGAAAGACAATTTTACCCCCTAAATGACTTCAACAAGCATTGTATTATAAGCAATAAATGTTGTATTTACTTGAATTTTACGGGTATCCTTCCCTCATGCTTTATAATATAGTATAGATTATAAGAGATTGGACGTTACATATAAAGTTTCAAACCAAGTTTTAGAAGAATTTATGTATGGAGTAGTAATCTAAAGCAGTCAAATTTTCTTAAAGTTTCTTTTTCCTTTCGGAGAAACATGACACCATCTATGCAAAAACAAAATTTTAAAACCTTTTTCTTTTACTTAGGTAGTTTGTGACCTAAGCAAATCTTATTTTATTTTAGTACTAAATAAAAACAAATATTGTTAACTTATCCCACATGAAATGATAAAAATCATCGCACGTTGAAGATGGAATGAAAAATCCAAGGTTTAAGAGAACAGTACACTCTTTCCACGTCTTAATTCCAGTAGGTTTTCTTTTTTATTCGTTCAGCACGCCCAATGGTAATAAGAGGTGCTAAATAGAATTTCAAGCACAAAATTTAAGGTCCAGGATAGTGTAGGCCGAAAGGTTAGGCCCAAATGCTATATTTGGTTAAGCAAATCATAACCAAACCAAACTAATGTCAACTAGTTTTATACCCGTCCGTTGGACGGGTAGTACAACAAAATTTTATAAAAAATTTATAATATTATATTTATTTTTTTTGGTTTGCTACCACTACAATTTGAAACAACATTTGTATATGAAACTATAATTTAAAATAACATTTGTATATGAAGCTACATATTTATAAAACCGATGCGTTAAAAAATTACAACAAACAACTAATAATCTATACTATATATAAAGCATGAGGGAGGGATTCCTGTAAAAGTTAAGTAAATACAACTTTAATTGCTCAAAGTACAAACACTTGATGCATATATGTTGGGGTAAATCAGTCTTTTTATGTGAATAAGAGGTTATACACCACATTAAAGAAGTTCCCTCCAATTGAACCCAACATTGAATGCTTAATGGGGACAACCCCTGAACTACCAGGTTTTTGGTTATTGAATGGGCAATTGAAGGTGATTAATATAAGAAATGCTGTTGGGTTTTTGGTTATTGAATGACCAATACGGTTTCTCTTTGAACCGTATGTTCTCTATCAATGTTTTTATAAATAGTTCATTTTATTGAAAATCAATAGACTCAACTCTCAAGAATTCAGAACAGCCTCTACGTATAGCAATGGTGAAATCGATTGGATGAAGCAGGTAATACCAGGCCCCTTCTTCTTCCTCCTTCTAATTTGGTATTCATTTTGTTTGATTTTTGATGATGTTAGTTAATTTTAATTGCTCTAAAATTCCTTTTGGATCTTCATGTTTAAATGCTTGTGCGTCGTGTTGTTGTATAAATATAATTTCTATGTTGTAGTGTTTAAAAGCTGAAGGTTTGAAAAATGCACACCAGTTGTTTGATGGAATGCTTAAACCAAACTGATTTTTATACTTAGGCTGTCATTCTGGATTGTTTGATTTTCAATATGTAATAGGTCGTTATTGTAGTTTTCGACTGTCAATTCAACGATTGTTATGGTATCAATGCAGGTATATGCTCCATATGAATGCCTCGGTTTGGCAAAAGGTTATTTATTTCTGTAAGTAACTCACATACTTAGTAATTCTTCGACATAATCAAAGTTGGTTTACCAAACTTTCTTTAATTTCATGATTAAATGGCATTCTAGACCTGTTCTATATAATATACATATAGAATCGATTCTTGCTACTGGAGTATTATGTTTCTCATGTGATCTCTTAGTCTTGTGCTAACTTTTATGACAACGTGTTGTTGATAAAGTGCTTCAAATAGTATGTAAGGTTGGAAAGGATAGATTTAAAGCAAGAAGCACTTGACTTTAGTGCAAGTAATGATAGAATTCTATCCCCTTGTTATGCATATTATGACTTGGTTTAACATAGGATGATGAACATGATTGATTAATGAGTATGCACAAAACTATGCAGGGACTCGCAAATGAAGAGAACAGAGGGTGGGACTTTGAATCACACAAAGATAATATTCCACACAAATGATATGATACATAGGATGGCTATTTATAGCCTTACAATAAACGGTTAATTAACTACCTTATTAACCGACATATACAAACTAATAACTGACATATACAAACCGACATGTCCCTGTTTTGGCGCCTTTTATTTCTGCGGTTTGACTTTTTTCGTTGACTTTTGATTTCTTGATTATTTTTCATTCCAACAAGTAAGTTATCTTCTCTTAATTTACATGTCTTGGTATCAAGCCCATTTATTGTTTGAATGTTATTGAAATTTAATATTTTGTTTCTATTTTATTTAGTTCTTTAAGCTGTTGCAAATTTTTGTATATATTTGTTTAGCAATTGACATGTTTCTTTTCTAGATATGTTTTTTTATATCATCTCTAGGTCGAAATTGACTACTCTTAGTTCGAACTTCGAACCAACCTATAAATGAGATTACAAGTACCGCAATGATGGTCAAGATAAGATGGAACTCTTAATAGGTTGAAATAATAGGAAATGTCTGCAACTTTTTGGCTCATTTGTTTTGGGTGTATAATCCGTTTTTCATTTCATATATATGTAAACGCACGCTACTATTTTATTATGCATACATGTATGCGCACCAATCACACCATAGTATTTTGTTACAGCCTTTACGATGTTTAATTCTCACTCACTTGATGAAGCCTGTTGGTTATGAAGAATTGATTATGAAGTTTCATCGGATGGTTCTCATGGCGAGAATCACACTCACGAGCATGGTATTTATAACTTTTTCTTTCGTCATCCTCTTTTTATTTTGGTTTGTTTCATTCAAGTTTATTTTACTATATAATCATATGAATATAATTTGGTTTCTCAATAGAATTTCACCTTTTTTCCACATCCTTTTTTTCTCCATCTGTACTTCTTTTGTTGTACTTCTCTTATGTAGACGTATATTTTTAAATAGTGAAAAAATGTACTCTAATCAAATGAATGTATCTGGCTTTTAATAGAATGTCACCAAAGACATCATCATGATAACAAACATGATTCAGTTGTATCCAGCGTGAGCATTGTTTCTGAAGGAACATTGGACCTTGACAAGGTAATTTATATACATGCTTCGTCAGTCTACTCTCTTCAAGTCATTTTTCTCTTCTTTAGATAATGCTTTAATTCAACTATTTTTTAGAGGTGTAAACGGTTAGTTTAGGTTAATTGAAAATTCTGATTATTGGAAATGCCTTAGCAATTGCTTATAGGCTAAATATGTGCTATAATTTGGTTACTGATGGTCTTCATTTTTAAACTTTAACGCAAATAAAAAACTAAATAATATCTGATTTGAGTTATTTGCGGTTTTTTTTTACCCTAGCTTATGTTTTGTCGACTCTCCTACCATAGCTCCTCCACAAGCACAGAGAGACATGACTGTTCACCAGCAGTAAGTACATTATCTGCTTTAAATTTATTAATATGTTTTTGTAGTAACAAACTTATTGAATAGGATTTTGGTTTGATTTTATTAATAACCACATTTTAGTTTATTTAGTTGATGGGTTATATTCTATTGGCGAAGTGACAACAATCGATCAAATTAATCATTTGATTAGGTGACGAGTCAGAGATTGGATCCGACTTCGATTTAAGATGAGTTACACCGAGTAAAACTTCTTGCCAAACACCCGCACGAAAATGGGATACCAAAACCACTTCAAAATATCAATCCCTCAGCTACAAGGTATCTCTCTCTCTCTCTCTCTCTCTCTATATATATATATATATATATATATATATATATATATATATATATATATATATATGCGAACTTTCATACAAATATATTTTTGACACAGGGCTTGCTTGATAGCCAGATCTATGAGTTACTATTTTTGCTTTCTAAGCTGATGATGTGAAATGCTTCTAAAGGAGTCAATTTTTCTCTTCTAGAGTTTTGAGAGTTCTGTGTATTATGTTATTTATGTTAAAGGGTCTTTTAACTTGTAAAAAAAATGTAATTTATGTTAGTTGGGTACAAACAGTGTCATATTCTGATAATTTTTATAGATACGTATGAATATATGCTTTCATAATTTTTGTTCATGTAGGAAATTTGTTATACTATTGAATTATGTGAATGTGCTTATTATGAACTTAGTGTATCGTATTCATAATTTCAGTTAATATTAGTAAGTTTGGTATACTATATAGCTGCTAATATATGTAAGTTTATGATTCTTTTTTTAATGTTTAAATTTCAAAGTTCAAGAAGCATTTTTGTAGAATGTGAATGTTCTTATTATGAACTTAATGTATGGTTTGAGATAAAATGTTTAATTTGAATTTAATGTTCTCATTTTTTAGCTAATATGCTAACCAACTTTTCACCAGGTTACTATTTAAGCACATCAACACTGCCACTTCCAGCAAGACCCATCGGGCATATGACACAAAAACAAACATAAAACACTCACAACAAAGAACAACAAGATTATAACACATACAACATACCCTACAAAATTTACGCCCGCCGCAACGCGCGACAACAAACAACTAATAATTTATAAAGTAAACAACTTAATTTCAGAATAACTACTAACCAAACAACTTAAAGTAAACAACTGACAGTTACTCCACCTTGTATATCACAGGTTAATAATGTAAATAAGAACATGTTACTATTGTAGCAAAACATCGTTTTACCTTGACATTCCATACCATACCAACATAACCAAAACATTCAATTATCACCCACTATCATCTATTCCTAATAAAAGACAAATTATAAAAAACTTCTTTAAATACAACATTTCTAATACGTTTGTTGGAACACTTTCCACTATTGTCAACATAAAACAGGAGGTCGTCACTTTATATTACACACTTACATGGGATGTAGCCATATATAGTTGACCGTGTGTAAAATCAGGCTTTACAAGATCCACACAAGCACGATTAGTTTTACAAATTTATGTCTTGCTTCCAACATGAGTACTCGTTATAATGATAACCTCAATAACCCGACAAGTAATCTGAGTTACTACCAACCAAGTCTTATTGCCCAAGCCTTTTTGTATATTTATATTAAAATATTGGCTAAAAAATACTAACGTTTATTTTATTTATTTATTTATATATGTGTGTGAGATTCCAATTAGAGTGATTAGGAAGGGATCCCTTGAGAACTCACTTGAGTTGTGAGAACCATAGGAACTCATCTGGACCATTGATCTTGGTGATCTAATGGTTGAGATTCAAAGATGGGACTTTTTATCTTTACTTGATTAATAAGGATTTTTTTATTCCATTAAAGTACTTTAAGGGTATTTAAGTAAAATACCCATGAGAGAGAAATAATTATTTATTTATACTTTTATTCAATTATTAAATTAAACAATTTATTTACTTAAAAAAAATATTTTAAGTAAATTAAAACTGAATATTCTGTCATGAACATTTTTTTTAAATGTTTATTTTTTTTAACTTTATTTGATTTAACTTTTTATTCAGTTATTAAAAAATTATTTTTTTAAAAACTTTATTTTATTTTTTAATTAATTTACATTTTTTTAAACTTTCATGTTTCTTGTGTGATTTACACCAGTCTAAATCTACCATACACAAAGTTTTACAAAAATTACGCTGGTGTAAAAAAATTAAACAAACATATAATGAGGATGATTTACGCTGGTGTAATTATTTACACCAGTGTAAATCTACCATACACAAAACTTATACAAAATTACGCTGGTGTAAAAAACTAAACAAACATATAATGAGGATCATTTACACTGTTGTAATTATTTACACCAGTGTAAAATCTGCCATACACAAAACTTCTCCAGAAAATTGTATATTACATCAGTGTAAAAAACCAAAACAATCATCTATACATTCGTATTTACATCAGTGTAAACATCCCACAAACATCAACAAAATTTGTATATAAAAAAACATCATCATCATTTCTTCAAAAAACCATCATCTTTCTTCTTCACATTATTATCTTCACAAAAAAGTAACCCATGAAAAATCTTATAAAAAACACTAATAATAATAACAATAACAACATACCATCTTCATCCCCACCGTCCCACCACCGTCCACCGCCCCCTGCCCCCACCAAGATCTGTTCAGAGGCGGACCACCATCACCGGACCACCACCTTCAAAACCTCCATCACCGGATCACCTGCAAAACAAATAATAATAATAATAATAATAATAATAATAATAATAATAATAATAATAATAATAATAACAGAAATAATAATAATAATAATAATAATAATAATAATAAAAACAGAAATAATAATAATAATAATAATAACATAAATAATAATAAAAAACATACCTGTACAGTCAGAAACCACCACCATCGCCGGACCACCACCATCAGATCCACCCCTCCACCTCGTCAAAAACGAACCACCCCTCAACCACCACCATTTGGACCACCCAAAACAACCACCATTCGAACCACCCCAAAACCCACATCAGATCCAACGAGTCACCACCATCCAACAACCCACCACCACCAAACGGCTCACCACCATCCAACAACCCACCAGCCCCCAAAACCACTGTCAGACGCAGGATCTTCTTTCAGACCTGAAACACACCGTCGAAACCTCACCATTCACCGGTCGTCGTCTTCATTCGTCTCCTGTTCATCGTCTTCCTGTTCCAACCACAACCCCCTGTTCATCGTCGTCTTCCTTCGTCTCCTGTTCATCGTCGTCTTCCTTCGTCTCCTGTTCATCGTCCTCCCTGTTCCTTCATCTTCCTGTTCTTGTGTTTTAGAGAGAGAGAAAGAGAGAGAACCACCTTCATATTCCTGTTCCTTCATCGTCTTCCACTTGACCATCCAAAACAAACGATCTCTTCTGTTCTTCTGTGTTTTTTTAGAGAGAGAAGATGAGAGAAAGAGAGAGAAAAAGAAGAGAGGGAGAGAGAGAGAACGAGAGAGAAGAAGAAGAGAGAGAGAAGAAGAGAGAGAGGGAGGATGTTTAAAATGAGAGAGAGAGAGAATCTGTTCTCTCTTTATTATTATTATTATTATTATTATTATTATTATTATTATTATTATTATTATTATTATTATTTAAAGGTTAATGGGGGTAGGTTGGGTGTGGGGTAGGGTGGGTGTTATTATTACTAAAATACCCTTAAGTATTTATGTACAAAAACTTTATTGCCCCTGATTAAAAAAATACAAACAAATACAAAACTGATGGTGTGTCACTTGGTGATTGGTCCAGAGGAGTTCTCAAGTTCTCGCAACTCAGGTGAGTTCTCAAATGATCCCAATCCTTAGAGTGATTTATATAAAACAAAATGATCTTTTATTAAAAAAGTTTTGTGATTCATTTCTTATGCATGTATAAACTTTAAAATCTTTCCGATATATAAAAACAAAAACAAAAAAGTGTGATTTTAATGCATCATTTGAAGTTTTTTTTTTTTAAACTTCAATTTCATTCAAATAACGCCAACAAAAAGTCCTCAAAGCGAGGACTTCCGACACATTACAACATATACATAAGGAACCTTAACCAATTATCCCACATCAGATCCGTATATTTGGACCTATACTTTAACCACAAAAATGACAATTAATATTAGCAAAAACCATTCTAGCCGATGTCTTCTTATCGCCAAACATCTTGTTGTTTCTCGCCAACCAAATACACCATAGGGAAATAACAATGTTATCGTGTAGAATATGTTTTGTCCAACTACTGCCTTCGGCCTCTTTAGATAGCTGCAGTAAATCATTCACATGAAACGGGAATATCGGCCTGAAATGACACCAATGAGCCACAGCCGCCCACACTTCTTGCGCTAACGAACAACCTATAAAAATATGATCCACAGACTCATCGCCCCACTCGCATTGAACACACACCTGATTATCAACCTGCACGTTTCTTTTTAGGAGCTCCGTCTTCACAGGTAATCAACCCATACTCGCCCTCCATGCCATAACATTACGTTTAAGGGGAACCCATTTAACCCATTTGAATCTACAACTGTAATCAGTCGCTGTAGGCTTCTGAATAAGAGACTTAACTCTTTTCACACTAAAATCCGGCTTGGAGTCCACAGCCCACTCCCATCTGTTTTCTGCGGACACCTGAAGTTGAACAAAATGTCATCTTGACCAAACTAACCCTTGTTAAGTCATTATTTTCTTTTAATGTAAATATAAATATGTAAATGACTAAATATGATAATATATAGATAAATAAATAATGAGAGCAAAAGAAAAGGTTTTATAGAAAATATACTTGTACTGATATGAGATTAAAATTAGAAAGAATAACTTATTTTAGGTAAAAGGTATTCTTTATTTCTTGTATGTATTGGAGTGGAGTGCTTTACAAATGAATTGGGAAAAATGTGATGGAACAATAAAGTTTGGTAGGGGAATATGTTAGTGCCAGAACGGGTGTGATGAAGAGTCATGACTTCACAATTGCTTTGGCCAGTCATACTCAAGACACACTTGCATTTTCAAGCATGTCCCTACATGGCGAGTGGCATTTGCAGATCCAAAAGTTTTTAAACCCATTCGATCAATCATGTACACAACATTTGCAGCTGCCATTCAGGTTGTTTCGTCTATATCGAAGATTTTAAATCCATCTAACCGATGTATATTGTCCAGATTTGGCATCAACGGACATCACCCGGTTGGTGAGGAGGCTGGTTTCGCTTTAATCTGCTTCCACCCTTCTTCCATCCATGGCAGGAGGCTGGCTCTGATGATAAAACTCAGAACAATACATCAGTGTGCAAATCAAATAAAGGATTATTTATTTTGCTCTCCATCCGAACACGGACATCATGGGAGCAATATGTTCGCATATTCCCGCTACCATTAGGACCGTACCAATTATATGTATATATACATCTGAATAATTTTTAAAATACAAGTTCCAAGATATACACTTTTCAAATTATTTAGCATGTATTCCTTGAAAAGTTGACATAAACTCACCTTTGCTAACACTATCATTTCCTGCCAACGTCTAGAGTTCTCAGGTTTACATTGGTTTAAGAAGGCAAACCAACTACAGTATTAATGATTTTATGAATACTTTGTTTCTAAAGCTTGGTACATGATATAAATGATTTATAAAATTCCTTTTATATAATCAGAAGTCATATAAAAGTATACGTGTTTCTAGAACTCAATAAACTAATTTTTATAGTTTTATGGGGACATAATTTCAATATGGCTAACATGGCCTTGGTTATAAGACCTGTATGGCTTATGGATCGTTTGCACCACTGATAAAATTTGTTCGAATAGTCCTGCTTGCAAAACAAATTCAAATCCATACAGTGTCACGCCATATCACTCATTTGGGTTGATAAATGAAACGCAAAATAACAGTCTTCATTCTTGATTTTAAACCATATTTAGATCCTTTAAAAATTAGAATCATTTTGCTTAAAGCTTTATTTTATGCCAAAGTCAGCAGTTATTTATATCATAACTTATTTAGACTTCCAAGTGAAAGTTAAATCCTATAAAGGTTTTGGGTAGTAAGTTTTCACCACACTTGATGAAGCTAAGAAAGATTAATGAGTTCTTAGGTCAAAATAACTTACCAATAAGTTTAATAGCACAACCATTACCTTGTGCATAAGTATGAATCACGTCCAACTGTTCTTCTTTTGCCTTCTGAATAAGATCTGGCCACATCTGAACCAACAAAATATATGGAAAAGAATCATTGAAAATAAATTCTCAGAAGTTATTTTTTGATCACAATATGAAATTAGAAAAAAAATAAAGACAACAAAATAAATGAATTTGTAAGTTGTACCTCATCAGTGCCTCTTGGGTAATTAATGGATCCAAAATAAGAATATATCTTTTGGCCATTAATGGAGATGACCTTATGGTCATATGAAACAGAAGCAACACAGAAAGAAGCCCATGAACATACAACAAAAGACCAAAATTAGATCAAATTTTTGTATTGGCAAACCCTTGCTTCTTGAGCAAAAGATCCATCAGAAACAGAACAAAATCATATAATTCCGTCAACTTTCATGTTTTTGTATTTTTAATTAATGAAAGATATCACAAACTCAAATATTCACAAAAAACATATTTAATTTGTGAGCTCTTGGTTTTATATAATCAATATGTGAATGTTTTGAGTGAGGTTTGGCATCACTTCTTGCTACACCATTGAATGTGTTTTTAAAATGTTTGTTCTTCATAACAAAGTAATTGTGTGAGTTGTCATATGTTTTAATATGCAGAAACGCACATACCAGCGAATCTCTTGCTCGAACTAAAAGCCCCGGGAAGAAGTACTTGACATTTTCCAACCCTACACGTACGCATAATTAGCAATAGATCATATAAGGAATGATATTTTGAAATATCTGTTATAGTGTTGTTGGTAACAAATGATAATAACTGTTGATCAACGATTCCTTGGTATTTTCAGACATGTCAAGTTAGGATTGGTTGATTTAAAAATTGTCAAAGGATACATAGATTTTTTGGAAGTCGGTGTTTATGTTATTGTAAAACCCAACTTGCTGTTGTTGCTTAAACCAACAAATGATATGGTACAATGAACTTGAACTTGAAAATTTGTATAAATGAAGTCAAATTTGTATAAATCAAACCTAAAACTGTACTCGCCAATCAATAAATGACTTCAGTTCATGCACATGGGCTTCCTGATCATAGCTCACATATGTAAGTTGTTCATCTCGTTTGTTCTATCTTAACCTTTTTCTTAATTTCATTAGCCGGTAACACAACTCTTTTCTTCCCCATCTACTGTTTGAAAATTAATATGCTAAAGTAGTTAAGATATAACAAATTGGATGAAGAACTCCAACCCATTTTAAATCCAAAATAGTAAAAATGCTTAAACACACACACACACACGCGGCTGAAGCGGCATCCCCTTCCATAACCATTTGTTCATATAATCTATTTATGAAAAACAAAACCATGAGAGTCCCCAATTAAACAAAGCTTCCAATAAATTCCTAAAACTTTACAAAAAATTAAAAACAAAACAATAACATAGAACCAAAACTGAACCTAAATCATTAAGAAGAAATCAAAGAACAAACAATAACAACATATTTATGCAAAAGAGCTTAAAGGTCATGGTACCTGAAGAAGACGAATTCAGTAAAGGTTGATTTGTGAGAAGGCTAGTCATCGTGCTAATTCATGCCATCAGATCTTTCTATTTTCACAATCATCGTTCGGTCGCGACCCTAATTAGAGAATAATAAGTGTGGAAAACCAAAAGCCATTGTAGCGTGAAAATGAAGCCCTAATTCAAGAAATCAAAGAAAAAACTAAATACTTACCTCTACATATTTGACGAAATGTAATGATAGATGAATGAACACTTTCGTGTAAATAAGATGAGAGTAGCAGCAGGGAATGGATCTGAATGAAGATTGAACCTCTTTGAATATGAAGAAAGGGAGAAGGAGGTGGCCACTGACCAATGCCTAAATTTGGGATGAGAGATATTGCAGTCCGGCTTTTTTCTTTCCAAATTCGAATTGACATATATAGTGTTTAGCATTTACAAACGGCCTAGAGAGTGGAAACGTGGAGCGAGGAATTTGGTGAAAACGTGTACCAAGGAAGACGGAGAACAGGGGAGGGAACATGGGGCATTACCTTCCTGTGATTTCGGAGGATCGTGGGTGAAAGAACAGGCGGGAAAACGTGTTGAAGTAACTGCTATGAAATTAATAACTAATCAATTTATACGGTCAGGATTGCCTAATTTTTTGATCTAAGGGTTGATTTCAAACCAAATTCAGTTTTTTTTCTTTTGCGTCAATATTATATTTAATCTATACAACTAATAAATGAAAAGCTATGTGTACACTTGGCATTCCCTGGTTGCTCCTCAATAGTGTAGCCTATCATATTGTGCCAAGTGGCTTAATGTGAGAATTAATAAAATTTTGATTTATTTTAAATCAAAAATTGAATTAAAATTTAAATATGGTCAAAATCCGGTCAATAATAAACATTCCTAATTTGGTCAAAATCGGTAATTAATACCTTTCCTAAACAACTTCCCTACTACAATTCAAAGCAAAAAGAAAAAAGTTGCCAGAAGCCATTAAAAAATAAAGATCTTCAGCAGGAGAATTAACCAGTTTCAATATATCTCCGATCACAACCTTAAACCATCGTTCAGATGATCGAGTGAACCAATGAATATTTTTTGTTTTAGTCTTGACATTCCCATAATTCATCAACGACTCGGGTTTCATAATTCATAACCATTCAATTTCTCCAAGGTAATATCGATCCCTATTGTTCTATTGATTCATATTTTTATATTTTAATTGATTTTGATTATTAATTTTTTGTTTTTTTTTTTTGTCAATTTCCGGTTGTTTTCGTTTTAAATTCCTGGTTTACTGTTATTGTGCATAGAATCAGATTATTAAGCAAGGTATTCATCGATCACTATTTTTCTTACAGTTGATTCATATTATTTAGTTAGGCTTGATTTTGATCAATCGATGTTTTATTTTATCAATCGCTGGTCTATATCTTTTTCTCCAAGCAAGGTATCCACGACTCGGGTTTCATAATTCATAACCATTCAATTTCTCGAAGGTAATATTGATCCCTATTGTTCTATTGCTTCATATTTTTATATTTTAACTGATTTTGATTATTAATTTTTTGTTTTTTTTGTCAATTTCCGGTTGTTTTCATTTTAAATTCCTGGTTTACTGTTATTGTGCATAGAATCAGATTATTAAGCAAGGTATTCATCGATCACTATTCTTCTTACAGTTGATTCATATTATTTAGTTAGGCTTGATTTTGATCAATCGATGTTTTATTTTATCAATCGCTGGTCTATATCTTTTTCTCCAAGCAAGGTATCCACGACTCGGGTTTCATAATTCATAACCATTCAATTTCTCCAAGGTAATATTGATCCCTATTGTTCTATTGCTTCATATTTTTATATTTTAACTGATTTTGATTATTAATTTTTTGTTTTTTTTGTCAATTTCCGGTTGTTTTCGTTTTAAATTCCTGGTTTACTGTTATTGTGCATAGAATCAGATTATTAAGCAAGGTATTCATCGATCACTATTCTTCTTACAGTTGATTCATATTATTTAGTTAGGCTTGATTTTGATCAATCGTTGTTTTATTTTATCAATCGCTGGTCTATATCTTTTTCTCCAAGCAAGGTATCCACGACTCGGGTTTCATAATTCATAACCATTCAATTTCTCCAAGGTAATATCGATCCCTATTGTTCTATTGATTCATATTTTTATATTTTAATTGATTTTGATTATTAATTTTTTGTTTTTTTTTTTGTCAATTTCCGGTTGTTTTCGTTTTAAATTCCTGGTTTACTGTTATTGTGCATAGAATCAGATTATTAAGCAAGGTATTCATCGATCACTATTCTTCTTACAGTTGATTCATATTATTTAGTTAGTCTTGATTTTGATCAATCGTTGTTTTATTTTATCAATCGCTGGTCTATATGTTTTTCTCCAAAAAAGGTATCCACGACTCGGGTTTCATAATTCATAACCATTCAATTTTTCCAAGGTAATATCGATCCCTATTGTTCTATTGATTCATATTTTTTATATTTTAATTGATTTTGATTATTAATTTTATGTTTTGTTTTGTCAATTTCCGGTTGTTTTCGTTTTAAATTCCTGGTTTACTGTTATTGTGCCGAGAATCAGATTATTAAGCAAGGTATTCATCGATCACTATCATCAATAATGGATTACATGTTTGTAGCTATCGTTTAATTGGTAACCTTTAAACACAATATTGGTAACATCTAATGTTAATAATTATGATTACCATTTCATTACTAACCTTTAAACACAAAACTATTAATCATATATAAATACATTTATAAATTTATTTTTAAACATTCAAAATCAAAATTAAAAAAAAAAACGGTTTTTAAAATTAAAGACATTTAAACACAAAATAAATGTTTAATTCTTTGACATGTCACATTACAATTTTTAGCATATAATTAGCATTTATTATGATTTACACAATATTGGAAACATCTAATAGTAATAATTATTAGTACCATTTCATTAATAACATTTAAACACAAAATTATTAATCATAAATAAATACATTTATAAGTTTATTTTTAAACATTCAAAATCAAAATTTAAAAAAAAATGCGGTCTTTAAAATTAAAGACATTTAAACACAAAATAAATGCTTAATTCTTTGATTTGTCACATTACCATTTTTAGCGTATGATTAGCATTTATCTTGATTTACACAATATTGGAAACATTTAATGTTAATAATTATAATTACCATTTCATTAACAACTTTTAAACACAAAATTATTAATCATATATAAATATAAATACATTTATAAACAAAGTTAAATTTAAATTTTTTCATCACAATTAATACGTCTATTTTCATTTGAATTACTTTATTTTCAAACATTCAAAATCAAAATTTAAAAAAAAATCCGGTTTTTAAAATTAAAGACATTTAAACACAAAATAACTGTTTAATTCTTTGATTTGTCACATTATTATTTTTAGCGTATAATTAGCATTTATCATGATTTACACAATATTGGAAACATCTAATCAATACATTAATTGATCATATTAATTGTGCTATATTATTCTAATATTAGTTTAGCTTTTGTTGGTAATAAATTAAATATCGAATTTCAAATTTCAAATTTCAAATTATAGTTCGAAATGTTTGAATTCGAATTTGACAAAATATAAAATTTTGAATTTTGGTTAATAGTTATAAGAAATTACACATACTAATTATCCTTTTATTTACACAGTTAATATGATTCAAAGTCCATACATAAGTTGTGTTAACTCTTATTAATTGATCCTATTAATTGCCCTATATTTTCCTAATATTAGTTTAGCTTATATTGGTAATCAATTAAATAACGAATTATCAATTTCAAATTTCAAATTTTGTTTAATAATGGTAAGAAATTACACATACTAATTATCCTTTTAATTGTAACTGTCAAACTATTTTTGATGGATTTTAGATTTTTAACATTTTCATCAGAATTAATTTATTTTTATACATTCAAAAATTAAAATTTAAAAAACATCCGTTTTTTAAAGTCAACTATATTTAAAGAGACAAATAAATGGTTAATTCTTTGATTTGTCAAATTACTATTTTTAGGTTATAATTAGCATTTATCATAATTTGCACAATTTTTGGAAACATTTAATTTTAATAATTATGATTTCAATTTGATTAATAATCTTTAAACATAATCGAGTTATTATTTATTAAACCTATTTATTATCTTTAAATTATGATTTTCTAATATATTTAAAATATAACAATTAATAATTGTGGTTTTAACTTTCTCAAATTAATTACAAGTAAAAATTTAAATTTTAAATACTAGACTTTGAAATTATAGATTTCTGTTAAACTTTAAAAATATTTGAATACTAAATGTTTTATTTAAATATTTAATCTCAAAATTTTGAATTTAAGATTTATTGTCACATATAGAAAATGTTATTTAACTTTCTGCACATTAAATTTAATTTCAATTGATAAAATTAAAACCTTTAAATTATCGTTATTTGTTGAGATATTTGTGATATTTGAATTACATGTGTATTCTTTACTTTCAATTCACAGTATCCGTATGTTTCGTAATAACCATCAATAAAAGCCAAGGACAGTCTCTATCAAAGGTTGGATTGTATTTAAGTGACCCTGTATTCTCACATTGCCAACTTTATGTCGCATTGTCAAGAGTTAAAAGCAGGGGAGGTGAAATTACTTATACTAGATGGTGATAGGAATGTCAAGACTAAAACAAAAAATGTAGTGCATAAGTAAATACTTAGTGATATTTGAATAAAATGTGTATTCCTTGCATTTAAATTTTAATAAAACATTTATACTATATTTTGTTTATAGGTTTTACCGCTCCAAATAATTGTTAATTGTTGAACCGCGTGTACACGCGGGCATTAATCTAGTAACTAATAAACCAAAATCAAATGAACTGAAACTAGTTAATTTTCAATTCTGTGACCAAAAACTGGTTTTGGTTTGATTAGAGCCCAAAGTCGATCCAAACCAACACATAAACACCTCCAACTCTTGCTAAATTATGAAACTCTTAAACACACAAGGTGCGTGCGTGAGAAGGGGGGAGGGGGGGCACATTCTAACATTACTAATTTTAAATAGAAAACAGTGAAAATCACACACACAGTGAGGTGCGAAGCTTAGTTGGGATTGGGGGGTGCCCTGGGCCCTTTGTTTTTGTGCTCCGTAGTGTAATTTTACGCGTTTTCTACCAAAAATTTGTGCCCGGCCCCCTAATTTAAGGGTCTGGTGACTTTCGAAAAAAAAATTTATGCCTTGCCACTATGTGTGCGCGTGCACACGCACATGTGTGTGTGATTTGTATATTTGATAACACTTGACCTAATTGAGAACTGAGAGAACCATTCTGAACCACACATTTCTATAAGGCAAAAATATTATACATATATTTATATACGTGTGTAAAACAACAAAAATTTGTATGGTACATATATGTGCAAATGTGTAGTAATGATTGCACATAAGGCTACAAACAGTGGCGAAGCTTGAGAATTTGAACCATGGGGTCGGAAGTCAGCGGTCACAGGATGGGACCCAAATTTTTTTTCTTTAGCTATGGTTGGGGTGATACGTTCGGGTCGAGTCAAACATTAAATACAATAAATAAATATCAAAGTTCTAAGCACTGTTTAACAAACAATTGAACAAAGACACTAAAACATTAAAAATGAGACAAATGGTTGGTACCTGGATGAAGAATTACATTTCAGCCCGTCGACCTTTTTGATTTTTGAAATCTTCAATTATGGACAGGGTTGCAAACGAGTTGAGCTAAGCTCAAGCTCGACCAGGCTCGAGCTGGAAAAACTTATGAAACCTCGAGCTCAGCTCGTTTATTATATATTAGTTAATGTTTTAAATAAAAATAATGTAAATAATAGGCTCGGAGCTCGATAAATGAAGTTCGGCCCGGGCTTGTTTAGTAAACAAACTTTAATGAGGGGGTAAATATTATTAAATATTAATAAACCTAATACTACACTAAGGCTCGACGAACCTGACGAGCTTCACATGCTAGGTTGAGCTTGGGCTCGATTAGTAAACAAGCTTTGTTTTAAGCTCAAGCTCGAGCTTGATAAGGCTTTGCTCGGCTCGTTTTGAGCTTTTTACCAAGCCTAGCTCGAGTAGCTAAGAGCTAACAACTTCATCGCTTGCTCACTGAATCTACTATGTCACTCATGTAGTTGTTGGGTTTAGGACTTTAGGATTTGGGCTTTACATTTACTTTGTTTTGGGTTAAAGTTTTGATTTATATAACTATTTTAAAAAAAGGGGGGGTCGAAACCGTATTTACCAAAAAAATTCCATACGGAGACTATATACTCTAATCTTTTGAGCGAAAATTCGGGGGAGGGGGGGTCGGCTGCCCCTCCTCGCCCATTGAATGTTTGCGCCAATGGCTACAAACGAATAGAACGAACACGAAGAAGGCCTTGTTCGTATTCGTTTGTTAAAGAAAATATGTGTTCGCGAACAGTTTATGAACACTTACCGAACAAGATTTTATGTTCGTGTTCGTTTGTTAAGAAATCACTCATGTCCGTGTTCGTTTGTGTTCGTTTATTAAATTTGTTCATGAACGCACACGAACACTAACGGCCATTCATGAACACAAGCAAATGCTTATGAACACAAACGAACACAAAAAAATGTTCATGAACGAAAACAAACACAAATGGACATATATTAACTTTCTTATAAAATTGAATTCACATACATATATTTACCTCATATAAATAGTTTATTTATTAATTTGGGTAAAATAAATAAAAGTAAAAGAATATCAAGAAAAATTATAAATAGTAAAACTTTATTAAACTATCGAACACAAACGAACATAAACGAACATGTTACCGAACGTTCACGAACATAAACGAACGAACTTCGCCTATGTTAATGTTTGTTTGTTTAACTAAACGAACGGATTTTTTTGTTCGTGTTCGTTCATTTATTAAACGAACGAACACAAACAAACTTCCCGCCGAATGATTCATGAACTTTCAGCCTGAAAGTTCAGTTCGTTTGCAGCCCTAATTGCACATACACGTATAGAAAGGAACATTGTTCGTAAATACATATTATTCTAATTTACATACGTGTTAGAATTTAAAAAAATAAGCATCATACATATATGTTTGACAATATACACATATGTATAAATGCAAATATATATATAGGCTAAGTATTTAATGAAAACCCAAAAATTTGAAGAAACCCATGAAAACCCAATGTGTGGTTCATATTAATCCTCACATTCCCTTTTCAATTTTATTATTAAAAAACAATAAGGTTATATTAGTCTTTTAACCATACACAATAATCTAGATTTACACTAATCCCAAGCACATTACATCACTAATTCATCACCTTTCTTCTCCATTTTAATATACCCTCTCTCTTCTTCCTAATCATCCTCTCAACATCATCTCCTTCAAGATTGAAAACGTAAGCTATCATCCTCTCCACATCATCTCCTCCTGACCATCCTCCCCCTCTCCTGTTTTTTACGTCTCTTCTCCTTCAAACCTGTCGGTAGAACACAATGTAGATGAGCTCAGAAACGGTAAAGCATGGAAATCATCAGCCTGATGTCGATTGTTCGTCTGAAAATGATTGTGTACCAGGTTAGTTTTTTTTTTTTTACTCGTGAGGTGTTAGTTGTTTTTTTCTTTGTAACCAGATTTGTTGTTTTTACTCGTGAGGTGTTAGTTATTTTTTTACTCGTGAGGTGTTAGTTTTTTTTTCTGTAACCAGATTTGAGTTGTAAGGATTTGTGGTAGGGATTTAATATTTGATGTTTCATTTCAATAGGTTGCAGTGTCTTTGTTTGACAGTAGGTATGATGAATTTGTTACTGTGTTGTGGTTATAAACCTGAATTTAATTGACTCAGTTTTAGATTTCATTGTTGATATGCTATTCATTGTAGGACACAGAAAAAATAAAGGTATAGGTTGTATAGTATAAAGACTGCAATTGTAGGTTGTATAACTTGAATTTAATTGCAATTGTATCCTATGTTCACATCGCATTGTTTAGAAATTTTATCTAATGTGCCCTCGTCAGTTTATTTTTTTCATACAATGAACTTTTTTGGTGTTTTAGTACCCACATCACACTTCTTGGCGATTTGTATTGTCTAATTTGGCATCCTAAATTATTTTGATGTTTTACTCAGGACATTTTTGTTATGAGTTGCGCTTGATCTTTGTGCGTACCTGCAGGTATGTAGTAGTATGTGTTGCATATGTAACAAATGGTAAATTAGGTTTAATGCATGTTTTACATGGGTAAAAAAAGTAAGATGCACACATTGCATGTGCTATGTAGTGATACAAGTTAAGTATGCAAGTGTTGCATATGTTACACCGTTTTTATTGACATTATTAGTGTGATGTGCTATGCAGTGATACAATTTTATTGTTTTCCTTTTTTACACAGGTGTTGAATGTGCGACAACCGGGAACATCACGGATCGTTGAGTGTTCTTGATGAGGCATATGGAGAAGTTCATGGGGATTTACGTGCCATTTGATTGACACCTGAGTAAACATTGAAGGAAGAAAGAGATGGAACTGAACATGCTTAGAACAAAGTACGCAGCGCATATGCTTCGTTCGCTGGAGAATTGTTTAAAGTCCAAGGTTGAGACAACAACATTGAATAAGTGAAAAGGCCATAGGCAACGTGTTTTCCTTTGGTATGTACTAACCATGACTCTAGAAATTGTGACAAGGTTACTGCAATGGAGAAAGCCAAAGAAACGGCTGGATCAAAAGACAAAAGGGCGGAATCCCCACAGCGTCATAGGGGCGGGGCGGTCGGCTGATGCATACGTAATGGGAAGCTTCTTCTTTTTGAACGTTTGTTATGCATATGTAACTGTTTGTGGCCTGATGATTTGCTGTTAAATGCATAACATCGTTACGATATTGGATGCCAGATCTTTTTGATCAGCAACTAACTATGTTGGGTACTTTTGTTTTTATATATGTACCCACTAAACTTGCATCTCTGTAAACCTTTTTTTGCGTGCAGCTTATGTTTTAATATAATATGTGTGAAGATTTCTGTTGAATGATGCGAACTCTTGATGAATATGTGCAAACATAACTTTTTACAGATGCAACATTGTGCAATATGTGCAAACATAGAATGTATATCTTTTTTTTACTTTTGAGGACATATTATCAGTTTACACATAGAATGTATATCTTTTTTACTTTTGAGGGTTAATTTGCACTAAATCTATACAGACTTTTATTTTTACACATGCAACATTTTGTTTTGCATGTGCAACATATATGCAACATTTTTCTCACCATGCAGGTCTATACATGCAATATTTTTATGTTAAATATGTGGTAAACTTTGTTACACATGCAACAATTAAATCTATTTAGTGGTGTTAATTTGAGGGTTAATTTGGTTAGTACTAAATCTATTTCAGTTTACACATAGAATGTATATCTTTTTCAGTTTACACATAGAATGTATATCTTTTTTACTTTTTGAGGGTTAATTTGCACTAAATCTATATAGTGTTTTTTACACATGCAACAGTATAACCATATTAGCAAAACAAACAAGCCATAAAGTTGGTTAGTACCATTAACTCAAATGCAATATGTTTAATTAACAAAATCTAGTTTAGCATTTGTTTACACATGCAACTGGCTAATTAACGGTAATACCTGCGTTCATACTTTAATACATAACATTAGTTTAATTAGTACCATCAACCTACCTTACCTTAACTTACCTAACATTAGTTTGTTAGGCAAAATACACAACCATACATAACAAAGTGTACGCAAAACACAAGCAACCAGAGTGTCTAATATGTCATCCAACCAACATAACCTATCCCCTCCTTAAAGCAGCCGTTTCAACCTTCGTCTTAAAACAATTCGTTGGCGAACGAATTATATGGACCGCGTACTTCGTCCTAAGTCTGACTTCTGCCTCTCTCTTCTTCCAATGTTTACTAAACTGGCAATCGAATGGCACATGAAGTCCCATAAACTTCTCCATATGCCTCATCAGGTATACTCCACAATCTGAGACATTTTCAGTTGTTGCCCATTCAACATTCAACCTCCTTATAGCAGCCTTTTCAACCGCAACAGTCTTGGGATGCCTACTTACCATGAATTTTTTTTTTCTAGCACATGCAATATGTGTAAGCTTAACATGTAAAATATGCAACATTTTTCCATACTACACTTTGTTGCACATGCAACATTTTTATGGTTAATTTAACATATACAACAGGTGCCTATTACCCTCATTTATGGTCTGGCACATGCAATCTATGCAAGCTTAACTTGGAAAATATGCAACATTGACCATACTACACTTTGTTACACATGCAACAATATGGGTAAACTTAACTTGCAAAATATGTTAATATGTGCATATTTATTACATACAAGCCCCTCACATAGAATGTACATATTTTAATTTTATGAAATAATGCAGACATGCATTAAGGGTTAATTTGCACTAAACCTATTTATTGTTGTTTTACACATGCAACATTGTAATTAAAATTAATTGTTGCCTCACCATTTAGCAAAACAAACCCACCATAATGTTGGTTTTTACTATTAACCCACATGCAATATGTGTAATTAACTTTAATACCTGAAAACATACGTTCATACATAATAGCCCCATACGCAAAAATAAACCAACCAGAATGTTTAATTAGTACCATTAACCTACGTTAACTTATCTAACATTAGTTTGTTAGGCAAAATACACCACCATCCATCTTGAAGTGAAGTAGTCTACCAAAATCCATCTCTTTCATAGCACGACGTTGTTCTTCAGTCAAAATACTTATACACCTTGCAAACTGGAATGGCGAAGACCTCATACGTATACCAGGGCATTCATCTTCTTCCTTCATTTACGTTGTTTACCAGGTTCAACTTTTCCACGCGCCGCTTTACCACTCCCCTTTCTCTTTGCCTTACTAGCTTTCGTCCTTTTACTTCTCTTTCGCTTACTAGGTCCAATTGGCTCCTCCACAGGTTCGTTGGCCTTAGGTGTAGATCTTGTTACCCTCTTTGAAACTTCCAAACCATCGACATGCTTTCCTGTTGATGTACACAGAACAAAGACACCAGCCTCAGGTTAGTACGTACTTTTTTTAAGATAAACTCAGGCATATATATATAAGTGTTACATATGCAAAGTCACGCTTTATTTATACCTTGATTATTTGCAGAGTTGCAAACACAATCATATACAAGTTTTACATATAAGTGTTACATATGCAAACCTTCAGGACATACAAAAATCACCGGTCTTTTCACACGGCTTAGCATCTCCTTCTTCATTTGGTAGCTCGCTTTTAGCGCCCACTTCAAGTTTGCAAATCACGATAATATGTTAACATATGAAACGTTTTTATTTCATAATCAACACATACATGTCAGCTGATCCGTAACATCCACGTCCAACTGTGTTAAGCCAACACTGAAGCTGGGCCCATCGTAACCCTCATTTGACGTTGTTTTTTCAATCGCACTACTCTCTATGTCGACTACTGTCTGTACCAGACTTTCCACATCCGCTAGCGTCATTCCAGCCTCCCCGCTCCCTTCAGCTTCACCTGTTTCTATGACACGCAAACAACACATTTATAACACACCTCAAAAACTAATTTATTGTTCAATTCATTTCAGGTTGCAACCTTTATGGTCATTAACGTCCTTATCACTATTTATATCCTGTCCCGACGCACCCATGCCATCATGTTGCATACGTATCTTCATCTGCAATGCCTGAAGTACAGCATGACTTCTACGCCTTCTGTACACTGGTAGTAGGGTTGGCTGAAATACGGAAGGCGGTTTATTAGCAACAGCCTCCAATGTGTTTTCGGTTTATCATCATACCCAGAACAAATACAACCCCCTGTTTAACAATAACATTTAACCTCTGTGTTCATAATCATGCTTATACCCAACCCCCCATTTGATCTCTTGTTTATAACACACTAACAACCCCCTATTTAACATCATCATGAACGATTACCCCAAAAAACACACTATATGAACAATGTTACACGCTATATTAACAACCCCTGTTTTATAATCATGCTTATACCCCCCCCCCCCCCAACACACGAACATCATAAAAAAATATAAAATAATAATAAAATCAATACTAACAGTATATCCAAAGAACATACCTGCGATCAGATTTCTTTAGCTTCCACTGTCTTCTCTTTGAAGACATTGACCAGAAAAGAGGTTTCATTATTATCTTGATCGTTGTACAGGGCTTTGTTTATCTACGTATAGTGCAACGATTAAAGGTCTTTGATGTTGGTCGATGATGGACATAGAAGGAAGTGATTAACAGGTTGTTTATGGTGCTTGATGATCGACGAGGGTTGGATGTGTGAACTGGTTGTTTATGGAGCTTCAAAGCTTTGGGGGGGGGGGATTTGAATTTTGGATTGAAAGATGAGAGAGAAGCATGTTTATATAGGTTGAAGATGACCTTGATGTTGATGGCTGCAACAGAGGAGAGAGAAGCTCAAAGCCAAATGGCTACAATACCCTTTTGCCCACTTGTATATTATTTTAATTAGTAAAATAACCAAGAATCAATTTTAGCCATTGATCTTGAAGATCAATGGTTGTGATGAAGTTTTCATGGGTTTCTTCAAATTTTTGGGGTTTTCATTCTAACCCTATATATATATATATATATATATATATATATATATATATATAATATATATATTCTTGCAGAAAAGTTGCGATTTAGCAAATCAAATAAATAAATAAATACTTTTTTTACTAAGAGAACTGTGTGATCCAGAATGGTTCTATAATTGTTCTCAATTAGCCAAGTGTTCTCTTAGAATCCATACCATATATGTATGCATATATATATATACAAGGTTGTAAAAATCCCGATTAATCACCGATTAATCGATGATTAATCGCTAGTCCCGACTTTACTGATTAATTTTGGGCTAATCACTAAATTAATCGGTGGCGGTCCAAGGTTGTAAAAATCGCGATTAATCACCGATTAGTCTGACCAAATTGGTCCTTGTCGGACCTAAAAAACTCAAAATTAAGTCAAAAATGAATTCGAACGGGTCAAAACTGGAGCAAATCGATCAAATCAAATAAGTTCTTAGCTCAAATTGGATGACAATCCATGATTTAGAACCAAAATTGATGAAACTCCAAAAACCCTAGTTGCGTTTGATGGTTTCGTACAATGAAAGAAGGAGGAGAGGAAAAAACGGGGCATGGTGAACGATGTAGGTGATTATGGTTATTTAAGTTCAGGTATTTTAATATTTAACCCCCATCCATATTCACTAGTTTATATTTGGCCCCTAAACTTCAAAATTTATACATATAAGGTATAAAATTAACATTATATATGTATAAATTTGGAAAAATATATATATAAATCCAATCCAATTAATCTCGATTAATGCTGATTAATCCCGATTAATCACTAGTCGGTACCCCCACCGGCCGACTAGCGCCTAGCGAGTTCTACAACCTTGTATATATATATGTATACCTTGTAAATTTAGATATACTAGGAAAGAGAAACATAGACAGTTTATGGTTACATGGCAATGTTCGTCATTCTCTACCATTTGAAATTATTTATCCGGTTCTTAAAATTCTTTCCTAAATTTGTTTATGTACTTGAAGAAACACGTACCAGAGTGGTATGATCTTTTGGGGCGAATCTGGACCTTCGTTGCTCCGATGACCTTCTAATCTTGACCTAATGGATTGCAAAACAAAACACCGTAAAGATTCGTCATACGGTTGGGGTTATTACTATGAGCACCTTTCGGCGTGAGAATAAATATTTGTGGTGGAGTATAAAGTAGGGAGAGAAACGAAAGTATTGAATGAGAATTATTATACATGCTCATTCATTTATATTGTTTGGTGGGATAGGGATTTGCCCTTGGGAATCGTATTTGGGTTGGAAAATGTTTTCGTGAAATAGGAGATATCACTTTTAATGTGAATCTTCCAGAATATATGGAAGATTTGTTATGTGGCGATATGTATGGTTCCTTATCATATATCTCGGTTGTTAACAAACAAGGTTTATTCAATATGGGGTGTTGACCGGTTTAACTGAGTCAGGTCATACCTTGTCAGTACTAAAGACAATAGTGTACGCGTATGTGTGTATATATATACACTGAAAAGGACATAGTATATCTATCTATACATACTATACTGCTGTAAAATAAATTTGAGGACAGTACAATTGTAATTTATTTTTCATTTTTATTTTCACAATCTATCTATATAATAATTGAGGTGAGATTGGGTTGAATGGAGCCTTCCTAGAGTGTCCACCTAGGCTCCAACTAAAATATGGAGCTCCATCTAACCTCTAATACCTACCATATAAAAACCATTTTTTCTTTTTTTTTCAAAACCGCCGTCAGCCATCTTCCTCCTCCTGATTCTGATCGACGAGCGACTATTAACAATTATTCCTAGGTCTTCCATCTAAATAACGAAACCTTCTCCTCCCTCTGGTTCAACTATCTGTATCATCCTCCTAATTCTTCAATCAGGTAACCCCTAAACCCTAACTCTATTGTTCGTATTCAACCTTAATCTCGAAACCCAACCTCTGTATCGTACATCAGGTAATATCATTTCTATTACAACGCCTCTTTTATGATGTTCTCTTCGATCGGTTAGGGTATTTTGGATTTAGGGAATCAAAACCCAAAATCAAACCTGTATTATTACGTTCCTTTAACTTTCATCAAAAACCTAACTTTAACAATTCTTCATCATCGAATTCTACGACTCCAATGCAATGACAATGAGGATAGTAAACTTTTTGTCTTTGGAGGTAATCAACAGTGTTTTCATTTATTTTGTTCTTTAAACTTGCAATCAACATGTTTATATGAAGCTTTGATTTATGTATTGTTTCGTTTGGTTTCGGTATTTGTTTTTTTCGTTTGTTTTTCAATCGTTGACTCATTTTGACAGAGGTATAGATTTGATTGGGGTCTTATGTTTGTTGGATGGTTTGGATATTACGGCTGCAACTATGGTTTTCGGGGTATGCTTGCAGTGGCCGGGAACTGGTACCACACTGGTTGGGTATGTTTGGTAAGATTTGACTTTCCTTATAATTTTGCTTGATTTACGGGATCGGATCTCGATTTTTTAGTGATTTGATTTTTAAATTTTAAATTTGGAAGTTAATCGCCATTTTAAATTTTAAATTTGGAGCTCAATCGTTATTTTAAAATTTAAATTTGAAAGTTATAACTATGAAAAAAGTTGATCAACATGTTCTTTTAGAGGAAATACATGTGGTTATACTTTTAGAAGGTGATGAGGTATTGTTATTCATGAATATGCTTGGTTGTTTTCGATTTTTTTTCTTGATTTGGTTGTGTACTGATCTATGGTTATGTTCTTTATAGCTATAATATGGTGCACGGATGAGTCCTACAAGCTGTATATCCAGATTACTATTTTTCTCTTTTCATGTCTACTCATTTTATAATTGTCAAATATACGGTTTCACTTAAATGTCTAATTATCATTATCTTGTCTTCGTTTTTTGTTGTGTGTTCAAAAGCGTAATTTTTTTGTTGGCATGCTTCCAAAGAAGTTTACAATTTTGAAGTTTCAAAATTTGATACATTCTTTTCGAGCAGGTCCAGTATGGTAGATTTCATTATTTCATCAGTGTTTTATTTATCCCATCTTACATATTAAGGTATATGGTCATTATGTTTTAGTTTTCGGCTTGTAAATTCAAATTTATTACATTCATTTGAGAAGATTAACGAATTAGTTGTTAGCATAGATAAGAGTTAAGATGAAAAAAAAAAAGAAGCTTTATTAGCTAATGTGTTTCTATAAGACTCTCATTGAAGCTATATGTAGGTATGGGGCTAACGCTAGGCCAAGTTTTATTATCTGTCTATTGGATTTGCTCATCTATCACTTGGTCTTGCTTATGGCGTGGTTGGTATTTCTTATGGCATGGGCATCGAATTGTGGTAGATGCTGGTGTTAGGTATGATCATATTTATTTTTTGCTATTAATGAGAAATTAGTTTTCCTAATATTTTTAAAATGGCTAAAGATTAGGTTCTGCATTGTTGGTTGCTATAGAAAAGTTAACATGCCTTTGTTTAATACAATTTTCAGTTATGCATGTTTTTTTCAAGTTCATATCAATAGGTATTTGAACTGAAAATGTATATGTTGCCTTGTGTATCTAATTAATTGGAAGTAATATTCTAAATTTGCAGCTCAATTCCTCTTTTACATAGTTGAAAAATGAATAATAAAAATGATCCATTTATCTATTTGCCAGGTGCAAACTGTTACAAATGACTACTTTTGTTACAGCTCACTTGACAATTCATGGTGCTTTTATGATTTATCATTCAATTTATACCACATGGGTTTCTTTTTTACATGGAAATAAATAGTAGTTTTTGATAGTTATGGTTTTAGGAGATGGTCATTTCGGTTCGGGTCATACGGGTTTTGCCAAAAATGGTATGGTCCTAAATGATTATCAATTGTGTTTGAAGCAGAATGGGTTTTGGCCAGGTAAATAAAAACGTTTTGTATTATGAACTTATTTATTTTTAAAACTGAGTAAATAACAAACTCATAAACTAAATTATTATTTTGACTATCTATTTCATTAAGTTATATAGTTGTTTCAACAGTAACTTACATTACAATGTTTAAGTTGTTTAGCAAAGTAATTCTTATTGTTGCTTTGTGGTTGTGCTATTAAACTTGGTCAATTACTTTCTAATCATGTTAACAAGTTGTTCTTTGGTCTTAAACATAACGGTCTTCGTTCGGAATGCAACTCATATATGGTGTTGATATAATGACATATACCTATCTCGTATTATCCGACGCATCTCGTATTATCTAATTTATTTGTATTTTAAAGCATTGTTGTATGTATAAACTGAAAGATTTTGCAGAGTCTGAAAGTTCTATTTTGTTTTGTGATTTAAAGGAACATGAAACATCCATTCACGATGGTACAGAGCAAGGACAAGAGGTGCAAAGGTTAATATACAAACTTTGTGAAAAAAAAAATCAATAGATTAATTCCATGAACTATAAATTTTGTATAATATTTTGTTACTGAATCATTGACATTAATGATTTTAGTCAATAAGATTCATCCAGGTCACTAGCTATTTAACTTTTTTCTTTATGAGTTAGGCTACAATCTACATGCCATGCTCCATATGTGTTATATATTTTTTTTGAAGTTACCGTTTTAATTTATTTTGGCATTTGCTATATTGTATATTTCAGTCGTTATCATGCCTTATTTTAATCGCCCGCAAGCCTTCTTCCAATTGCCATGACCGATATATGAGTTGTCTTGTGACGGTAAGTTATTTGATTCAATCCATCTTATTTTGTTAAAAAACAGGTGTTAGTGTTATGGAAAATAAGTCCACCGTTTATGTTATTTTTTCATCAATTTCACACACACCCCCCTCCATTTCTCTGGTAGATACGATTGTATATCGAAGATCTAATTTGGTTTTATTTCTTTATTTTTCTCCCGTGGCGGTAGTGACAGTGTCATTAGGTTTTCTCAGCTCCATGTTTGGTGAAATTTAGGTAAGGATCAGTTGTTCTTTACATGTGGAGTTGTTTTTTTAAACATTTAATAAATTACCTTTTTAAGCTCATTCTTCATTTTATCCATTTGTTAAGGAGGATGGTAACATTGTTGATAAAAAGTGTCACTACAGATCACTTACTTCAGCAAAGGAGAAGTGTTCAATAATGATTATGGATATTCACCTTTGTGTGTAGTAGTATAGTACTATAATGAGTAGTTGAAAAACATATCAATCATTGTTTCTGACATAGCTATTAATGGTTCTTGGACAACTAAATAGGTGATAAATGGCACTTTATTGGGGTACGTGTGAGTCTACTTACAGAAAAACATGCTCTTTATCTCTGGTCCGTGTCATATTTGTTGCAGCTTAGTGTGCTCCCTGGTTTAAAACAGGTAATTGTGCATCTATATGTGCTAATTTAATCTAATAACCTGCATTTAAACAATTATGTATGTGTAGGTGGCCTTGGATACGTTGTCAGCACTTTACCAAAGGCGTGCGGTTTGAAGTACGATTATACGGGTCAAAACAGGTTGGGGCCGATTTGTCCGACTTACATGCCTCTTTTTACAATAATTAGGACCATCTACCTATATAATAAAAGAGTAGCTAGGGGGTTAGGTGTCCTCATTCTAGGGTGTCCACCTCAGCTCCAACTCAGCCCCATGTCACCACTATGCATACACTGATCCGTTTAACAACAATTGATTATATGCTAGGGTTTCTTCGCTCTAATTCGTCTTCTTCGTTCCTTCGATCCAACATCAGTGTAAAGACCGTTAAGAGTTAGCAATCTTTCACTAAAGGCTTCTGAAAGAGATGTAGGGAAGTTTTTTTTATGTTTTAATGAAGATATTGTTTATGTTGAGACACAAGGTTAAGTCAAAGCCATGGCATTTTTGCATTCTTTTGAATACTAACAGGTCTGAAATCCAATGGTTCACTTCATTTTTGCATTCAAGAACTCATTGGAAAAACATGGCCTGGGGAGTCGAAGCCATCCCTCACATCTCCATGTTCTTACTTTTGCGCAGACTTTCTTTATGCCTTTCTTTCTCCATTGATTTAAAGATTATTTCTTAGCACATCATCTTGAACAGGTAAGTTTTTATCCATTCAGTTATGCCTATTATTTATCATCTTTTTTTTGGATTGTTGTTAAAGATTTTCGTTTACTGTCGCTTTGAATCCATTTAATCACTCACAATTGGGTTTTTTTCACCATTGGCATGAGCTTTTTGTGTTTTTGATAAGTGAACTTTATGCGAAACGGCTTGCTGAACAATTGGTTCATTTACACTTTATAGGCTTTTTAATGCATAATCCAACTGTAGTAAAGTTCCTGCCTTTTATAATCCTGAATTACTATGTTTTGACTGTTTTTAAATGTTAATATGTGTTCATTTTGTTTGCTTTTGCAGATGAAAAAAAAATCATTGGTTTCATCAGATTTAGTTTGATGCTTCATGTAGTCATGCGTCTATTGTTGTTAAGGACATGAACAAAGATGTAAAATATGATTCAGATGGTGAAAGAGCCACTAATCATGACTTTATAGACAATATGTGTTATTTTAGTTAAAAGTAAGTGATTCATGCTATCATTTTTGTAGATCACTATCTTGCTTGCATTGGGGAATGGGTCATGTCTAGCTATATGAATTATGTATTTTTTTTCTTGATAATTTTCGTTTATTTGATGGAGACAAATTCATAGGAATTTGTAAACATTGTATAATTCTTATTATTTATTGGGTAACATTAAATTCTTTTGATATTTGGAGATATTTTCCAAATAACCTAAATTTCTAGGAATTTGTAATATGTAATTGAAACTTATATTACAATCTTTATAAAATCACTTTCTCATTTGACTCGGGGATCTACCGGGTGTACACCCGGGGCTCTAACCTAGTATTCATTATGATGCGTAAATTCCTAGTTTGTCATCATTTAATAAACTTCACATAATTAATACTCAACTTACTTAACTTCTATTAATGATAAACGAGTCAGACGAATATTTTTTTTATTGAATGGGTTAAGTGTGTAATTTTTATCGAACAAGTCAAATGGGTAATTTATATTGAACGGTCGAACCGGTCAAGTGACCACATTCTTTTTTTTTTATACAAAAGCATGTTAAAGATATTGTTGTGTACGTGTGGTTATAGTGGAGTTGTTGAAATTTAGACTCAATTATCACTAAAGGCACATATCCCTTACAAAAGTCACGACCCCGCCACAACAGACGGTTACCTACTAGTATTTATATAGGGGATACATCCGTTAAGAACCACTAGAGTTGCAAGAACCTTTGAGAACTATCCAAATTAAAAAAAAAACGTATTTATTATATTTATAGGTTTAAAGTACTATTCAAATATAAATTTTATAAAGATATGCATGTGGCAAATTAGTTACATACGGAGTATATGTTAATAACTAGCTAATAACCCGGGAGCGTCCCGGGATTGAAAATTTTAATATGACGTGATAAAACATACGTTTTTATTACTAAAAATCTTATGTAAACAATCAACCATATAAAGCAAAACCCCATATCATATCGATTCATCAATTACAAATCCATATTAAACCCACCATTCTAATAATACTAATGGTAATAGTAATAATTATCATCGTAATCATGGGATGGACTTTGGTAGTGACAACACAATGTTTCAAACTACCGCCCAAATAAGCGTCATAGTCTTAGAGATATGTTTTACAAAGTTTTTTTTTACCAACTGTTAATATCCTTGCCAATTGCCTTCCAAGTTTTGTTGTTGATGTTGATGCCAAAATTTGATGTCATACGACACGCTTCATATGCCGGCTTTTGTTGTTCTTCTCACTGCATATATAATTAAGAGAAATTATACCAACTGTTGCAAAAAAAAAAAAAAAAAAAATTTTGTTCTTGTGAAAGATAAAAGGAAAGTGGCGACTGCGTGTTTTTTTTTACAATATTGAACGTCACCATTTCTCTTTCTCTCCATTTTGTTTCATCTTCAATACGCTTATTTCTCTCTCTATAAACACAAGTGACTTTGCCTTCTTTCAAATGGTTGTCCGGTGACTGTCACAACATCGGCCGTCCCATGGCCATGACTAATCTACGATTCACTTATCTTTGATTTTTGATCAATTCGATTGCAGTCTCCGAAGTCCTTCTTGATCGATGGTCCCCATTAGCATTAGTGCTAATTAGCAGCTGCTTTTTTGGAAGGCGAGATACTTATGTGTGACCGCGCTAAGAGCATAAAACAAATCCAGAGCACGTTGCTCTTCCTGCAAGATTCATACAACAACTTGTAATCAAAATTAATAAACAATAAATGCATTTTCTGCCTTTGCATTGTTCTTCCCCAAAGAAAGAAATTCAAATATATCTGCATGCTATGGTCCAAATATTCGGCAAATGCACAATATCTTTTCAATTACTTCAAATATCAGATCAAGACATGCGTAATGAAATTCGAGTAAACGACACTTTATTACTTAAATTATTAACATTTTATTACTTAACTAGCTGATTATCCCGGGAGGGTCCCGGGGTTGCTAAATCTAATTTTACATGATAACCTATTACAAATGGCTCAAGTTAACTAACTACAAAATCTTCTAATCATTGCATGTTCATAGTATTCTAATCAGTAATAACTCATATTCCCCACAAAATCTAATTTTACGTGATAATATGAACACTTTGTGTATTTTTTTTCCTGTATGAACGAAACCCCACAAAAAATAGTAGATTTTTTCTCCGTTTTTTATATAGCACTATGGTACTCGTTGGAAAGATAATAAAACGCTCGTTAATTTGGTGTAATTTTTTTCTTTAAAAAATCTCGTATATAAAAGATATAAACGTTTAAAAGTTATGGGAGGAAATATGAGAGAGAAAATTTTAAATTTATTTTTAAATTCTTTTTTCCTAAAATAACTCAATTTAATTAAAAAAGAAAACAATTCAAAAACACCAAAAACTCTCCATTATGATGCCACGTGGCACAAGGTTGGGGCCTCCATTGCACGCCACGTCAGCAAAAGTCTTTTCTTTTATATATATATATAGAATTATTAGTGCTCGTAATAGTTATGCCTTTACCTTCAGATCTTACTATAATTAGTAAGTGATCTAATTCAGTTAGCTAGCTGTATTTTATTGACTAATTAATCAATCTCCTAGTATTAGATCAATGATCAATCACAAGACATATCAATAAATCAAATACAAAACTACTTAAAAACAACTAATATATCTAATTTCAAGATTCACTGTTTAAAATACTTTTTATTTTCCATTCCATGGGATCAAAATCAAAGTTTAGGTAAAAATAGGTTGGTTAGGGCTCTACTTTAGGGCAAATATATAAAAGAACTTGGCAAGAAAATAAGAGAGTCAAAAAGATAGAAGGACAACACCATCTTCATTATAATGCCAAGCACCTTCAACCTTAATAACAACAAACGAATACCGAACTGTAGAACCATACTCCGCTTTATGCGAGAAACATTCTTCCCCGTCTATAACAAACCAGATCCCCAACACCCCACTCATGTTCGCCGTAAGGACCAACAGTACGGCCGCCATCATAGGCATTGATAGTTTTCCTCATCTGAAACAAAACACAAACAGTTCAGTTCAAGAAACATCATCATGGGGAATTGAAAGAATAATCAGATCTCATGAATCACAAACCACAAACCACAAACCACAAACACAAAAATAATTGTGTTAATCACTTAATCGAGTCAATCAGATTCTAATTACTCTAAGCACAGATTCTATACATCTCCTCGAATCGAATTCGTTTACAACAAAAAAAAAACAGTAGAAACATTCGAGTATGTGTACACCTTCAAGTCTGTCGCTGGTAACACCTCTCCAGCCAGTGACTCCCCCTCAGAAAACCGGCTATAGCCGGTCGTGGTAGTAATAGTATTACTACTCGTCCCTGATATTCCCACTCCATTACTTGTCCCAATTGACGTTCCTATTCATTCATTAAAAACTTAAATAAATAATAAACTAATATAGTATGATTAATTAATATTTTATTAAAGATTAACTTGTGTTGGAAGAGGGTTTGGTGGTGGTGCACAATTGCTCCCGAGATCCTAACACAACCATTTTGGGTCTGCATAAGTAATTTATATGTTTATAAATAAAGTCGTAGCAGAGTAATCAACCAATTGCTATGGGTGAATATTGATTTTATACAAATAATGAATAAATGGTACTTGCAGAAAGATCCAAAGTTTGTGACAGAAACCTAAACATCATTGTGTGTAGTTTAATAATACGAATAACATATGTAGACGCAGCACAAGTATTCAACTTTTTCATCAAGGCCACCAACTATGTATCCCACTTAAAGTAAAACAGCAGTTTGAAAACCACAAACCGACTAATGCCGAATCCAACTATAATCAGAAGAAAACAACACTGACCTGTACACAGTTCTTTTCAGTTCTTGAACCACTTGCCGAATCTGACCGTGATTGCGTGAAGTATATACTATCGTAGCCAGATTTGATGATTCTCCTAGTGATAACGAACCTTCAGAGTGTTTGCCCCCTGCACGCCTACCAGTTGAGAAACTACCCAAACTTTTTTCTCCAGGCCAAAGTGGCACGCAGAAGACACAAAGTTTTGCCACTAAATCTGTAAATACAAAAAGGTGGATATTTAGAAAACTCTTAAAGTATGATACATAAGTCGCTTACCATTCCTCATGGAAAATCACCACAGTAGTTCATGATATGATCTGAAAGACTTCCAATGATTGATCCAATGCACATTGCTCTTCCGTATTTTTTTATTTTAAAGCCAACGGAACAAATACCTGGTCAGTGAAAACAATAAGTTTTAACACCATTTTTACTCCAATTTTGGCTTGCATAAGCATGGCATTCCAAAACATACAACCTACTTAAAGAACATTAAAAAAACATACAAACTTCCTATACGGGTCAATTTGGATAAAACAACTAAGTTCATTAAAAAACATACAAATTTCCTATGGGTCGATTTGGATAGAACAACCAACTTCAATACAAAAACATACAAATTCTTATACGGGTAAATTTGGATAAGACGACCAACTTCAGTAAAAGAACATATGAACAACCTATACAATATAAACGACCAACTCCAATAAAAACACAAATTCCCATACGGGTCGATTTGGATAATACGAACAACTTCAATAAAAAATATAAATTCCCATCATATGAATAAAATCAAATGTTGATGTTAATTGTTAGCCAAGCGAACACTGTATCTTATCATCATATGAATAAAATCAATATATTTCTAACTGGTATATGTGAAAATTGATAGTTACCTGGTTGCTCGTTGAGACTGTTTCTGTCTTTATACTGCTAGGAGTATCAAAATTTCGAGGAGCATTATCATCATCAATAATGGATTTAGCCTTCCTTGCTAGAACACCCAAAAAGTCATTACCTTTTTAAATCCAGTTTCTAACTCTCAGCACAACGAACCTGCACTCCATCTTTGTCATCAGATACAGTTTCCATTGACCTCAAAACTGACAACACCACCAAAAACAGTCATCTATTTTTTAGCAATTTCATGCTCTGGATGACTTTTCAAGCCTGGATAATAGACATGTTTCACCTGTAGAATTTGCATAGTCCGCATTAGATCATCTTCAATCCAGTATTTCTTTTATGAATTGGCTGATTTTGGTTATGTTTTAGCTCTTAAAACTTAAAATTAGCTAAAAAATTATCAGGTCAAATTGACCGAAACGGTCAAATGTTTCCCAAAGTGTATACTTAATGCAAGAAACCCTCACAAAACGTCGTCGTAATTTGCTACTATTTTATTCTAAGAGTTCTTCTAAGCATATTAAAAGCATTGATTGCTTGAAAAAAAAATAGAAAAAACATGATTTGTCCCAATGTCCCAAAAAAAAAACATATTGAACTCTTTTAAGATAGCGTTCTTGTGTGGCAACTTAAGTACCTTAGGACGTGCCTCTAAAAGTTCGGCCATCCTCTGCGCAGTGGAATTCTGCTGATGTACACGTAGCTTTAGCGTTTTCATGCCTCGAATGCTTAGATACGCGACATTCTGACATAAAAAAAGACCCTTAGTAATGTCAAGCAAGATGTTTTTAATAATGAAAATCAGACATAAAGGATACTTACAGGATTGAGAGTTCCACCTAAAACATGATGCACGTTATGGACTTGAGAAATTATTTCAGTAGTACCACTAATGCAGCCATCAAGCACCTGAAAAAAAAAATGCATGCTAGTTTATTCTCATTGATAGTGAAAATCAGATTAGCTCAACGATAAAGGCTTACATCATTGTGACCACCAAGAAATTTGGTTGCAGAGTGTAGAATAATGTCAGCACCAAGTGCAAAAGCTTTCTGGTTCAGAGGGGTAGCAAATGTTCCATCAATGCAAACCACAGCTCCTTTAGCATGGCACAGTTTTTGAAAGATAGCTAAATGCTTAGATTTGCTACCTAAACTTGTGGGTCTCTCCTTTTGAAAGATAGCTACAATAGTCATAGAAAAAAAAAAGAACCTTTGGTGAAAGTTGAGGCACTTTAGGTAGAATTATATAGAATATAGAAATTCTTTGTTTGTGCCCTATTGACATTTAAACCTCTACTCAAAAAAATAAACGAAACGAATTCATCTACAAACAACAAAGCTATAATCAAAATTCGGTATTCATACATGAACTACTTTACTACATTCTGAAGGCCCTCATGTAAAAAACAAAAGTCATAATTAATGGAGATTTTAGAATAATTTCCTAAGAACTCAAAGTAAAATTTGTAAACATACAAATCTTAGAAACGGTAAATAAGCTTACAAACCCTAAAGAACTAAAAAATATATTACCTAATAACTCAAGTAGAAACCCTACATAACCTTAAGAATTTATTACCCAACTCAAGTCAAAACTAACTGTAAATAACACAAAACCACCAACAACATACAATCGCATCAAATCTTAGAAACCCTAAATAACCACAAACCATTAAAACCTAATAACTAAAAAACGATTAGAAACTATAAATAACCCCAAACCACCAACAACATACAATCGCATCAAATCTTAAAAACCCTAAATATCTTTGATCCATTAAAACCTAATAACTAAAAGAACGATTAGAAACCATAGATGGAAAACTTAACAGATGACCCGAACCTTTCTTAGGAATGACCGTAGGGTTCACTATCGAAGTTCTAGTGGTGCGTTTTGTCCTTTTCACTTTCCGAAGGCAGAAAAGAAGCACAAGAACTGTAAAAAAACTATGAAGAACGCAGAGCCTAAACTTATGCCTAAAATAGTTCCAAGGCTCAATTTCTTTCCACTGCTAGTATCTGATGATGGCGCATCAAACCCCTTGTGTACGTGATGGCGAAGAACGATTGTGGTTATTGTGAGGCATAGCAAGAGGGGGGTATGGCGGTGGAGGTGGAGCATGGCCATTATCAAATGTATTGGTAATCAGCTTCCAACCAAGAAATCATTCATTCAAATATATATCAATACAATAATTAATATGCATTGAGTATGGCAATCAACAACAATAAAAGTTTATGAAAGCATACAACTTTGACTTTTGAGATGCAAAAAAGTTGACTTTTTCAAGATCTGATTTAGCAGACACAAACACATAACAACAATTCACAACTATGAGCATAATAATCGATATACAAATACATACATACATGCATCTAATTGATTCATTCTAATGTACGGATTTCACGGAAAAAAGACAGAAATCAGATCGTGCAAAGCACAAATTGAAATAATAATAATAATCGAAAGGCAATGAAATCTAATAAATGGAAATTAAATTCAGATCGATAAAGATGGAATGACTGACCTGAATTGCAAGTAGATGATTTTATGTAAACTCGAGAAAAGTAGGTGAAGAAGATCTGTCTACAGATTGAATACCTAAACCCACAAACAAAATCCAAAAAAAAAAATCAAAACTTGAATATAAAAACCTAGAATCAAAAGAGAACCTGAAGAAGAAGTGTTGTAGAATCGAGAGGCAATCCAGCTTCCTCCTCCTTCGGATCTTCGATTAATCTCCTTCTGCTTCCAATCAAATTGTTGATTATTATTGTTAGTTGATTATTATTATTAATATAATCGATGGAAGGAAGGTTGTGTATTGTTCGTGGTGGTTCAGAGAAGGTGGTGGAAGGTTTTTAGGGTTTGGGGAAGTGAGATGGGAGACGAATTCATGAGTGTGAGGGAGGAGGTTAAGGTTAACAAAAGAATAGAGAGAATAGATGCCAAGAATAGATGCGTTAAAAAACAATAAACTCTTTTAATTATTATGCCACGTGGCATTTTCAAGGTGGGGTTGAGGCCACCATTGAACGCCACGTCAGCAAAAGGGCTTTGTTTTATATATATATATAGATTAAAAAAATATTTATGTAAAGCGATGTGAATGATAAAGAGTGATAATAATACATATTTGTAATTTTTTATAGTAAAAATTACGAAAATCAACATTTATGTTTCATCAAAATTACAGGTTTTAACTTTATGTTTGATTTGCACACAAATCAACTTTTCACTATGATTTTTTATTTAGGTTTTAATGTTTAGCACAAACTCAGTTAACTTTCTTTTTAAGTATATTCATCATCTATGAATAAAACTTTTATTGATATATATATAAAAACCCTTCTCTCCCTCATTATCTCTCTGCCACCGACCACAACACACACCATCCGACCACCACCAACCACCAATAGCCGACTAACACTACATTATGAAACGTAATGGCCTAAAATTTGATTTTCCCCCAAAACAACCACATCTGAAAAATAGGGAATTCAAGCCCTAAAGACCTATTATGATCTGAAAAGGGAATTCAATCGTCAAAACCATTGTTTTCGTTCTACCACGTTGGGAAGCAGTGCTGGTGGATTCGAATAGAGCGGTGTCCAACATATTTAGCAGCAGTCTCGTCATTTTGAGTTTCGGTAGCGACAAAGTCTGGTGCGAAGGCAGATCCAATGGCGATGATGGTGTAGCAGTGGTGAGGCAAAACAGGCGTGGAAGGCTTGGATCTCGGCAATGATGGACCACGACGTAACTGCTGGTGATCTTGGTGGGTTTTTGGGTTGAGTTGCTTATCCTTGGTGTAGGATGTGACCACTGCCGACGGTAATGAGGATGGGGAGGGAGATCATATTGGTGGTTGACGGTGGATGAGTAATATAAGTTAGGGTTTCCGTAGGTTAACGGCCTAGTGTAGTGGATAGCAGGCGAAATGGAGGTGATATTGGTGGATGGTCAATGGTAGAAGGGGGTTGTGCAATGGTGGTGGAAAGCATGTGGCTTGGACTTACATGACGGTGGAAAGATCAAACTGTCCTCACATGAATTGCGTGTGAGGGACTTAACAAAGAAAGTTAACTAGGTTTGTGCTAAAAGTCGAAATGTGCATAATAATCATATTGAAAGGTTGATCTCCGTGCAAATTATACATTTTGGTTGAAACATAGCAATTTAAATGAAACATAAAGGTTGATTTATATAATTTTGTCTTTTTACTAACAAATATATAATTCGTAAGAGACAGATTTTTTTTCTTGTCAATTTTTCTAATGGAGCAGTAATAATCCCCTAAATATAAAAAAAAAGTATTTTTATTATAATTTTCAAATAAGAGGAGCCTTTTAGTTTGGATGTGGTTCTCACAATTCACAACTCAACTTATCATGGTGTTTTCTCAAATATCATTCAAGTATTTTTGTTAATAAATTTGAGAATTTATGGTTGTTTGCTTTTGGCTTATTTTAAGATGTCATGAATGAGTATTTGGGTAGTTGGCATGTGAGTGGATCTCAGATTTAGTCCTGTGTCGGTAACGTGAGCGCAACGTTGTCCCCACACACATTTTTGGTTCCTTTAAATTTAAAAAGAAAAGAAAATTATTCTAGTAGAAGCTATTGATCTTAACGAGTTGTAATATGACAATATTCGGTTTTAAGTCGACAGTCTGGAGTTTTAATTTCATCTGTAGTGAGTTTCGTAAATACTTATTATCTGAGAACATATTTATCATTGTTATGTTCGGATCAAACGTTTCCACATTCGGATCTTAACTAACGAAACATACGTTCAGACCATTTTCCCATCTCCCAGAACGGTTATCCGGATTGGGCTTCCTTGTTCGGACAACATCTTGCGATGGTAATAATGGCAAATGATTCTACACAAAAATCTTGACAAAAGTTGCAAACAAGCATCACACATGATTGTATATGAACAATTATCCATGGTTTGTTTTAACAGTTCTTTGACGGGTGATTCACGGTCGAACAATTGAAGCACCAACATCCTTGTCAACAGTTTACGGTTTTCCTTTTCTCTTTAACAAAGTGTATTGCTTCTGAGATATTGATTGATAAGCTATTTGATTTTTGTGATAATATTACTATACTTTATCACTTGCATTAAATGACTTCACTTAATTAGCAAATGACTACTAGTTTAAAGGATAGGGTTTGAGTATATTCTTTAACTTGCTCTTTACTGCATCTATTTAAGGTTACTTTTTTCCTAAGGATGCATTTGGTGCTCATCTCTTTTACCAACGTTTCATTTCTTCATCATCATACTCAGTTAATACCACCAATAACAAAGCTAATGTAGGGTCTGAGGAGGGTCAAATGTAGACAGCCTTACCTCTACCCCTAAGAAAAAAGGCTGCTTCCAGTGAGACCCCCGGCTCGATGTGGTTTGGTATCAACGCCACCACATGATGCATGATTAACCGATCGGTGCATGTGCCCTTTGTCTTTTGGCTATCAACGCCACCACATGATGCATGATTAACCGTCCGTCGTTTTTAACGTTATTTTCACGAAATTAGTAAAATAACGTTAAAACTAGTGCAACTTTACTTTTGCCCCCCAATGGCCACACATATATACATTTATATGCGCACACCATAAGTGGGGCGTAAAATAACGTTTCATTTAGGTTCCAAATTTAAAAAAAAATAAATAAATAACCGTCAAATTGCATATAATCCTTTTTTTATCTAGTTTAGAACTAAGAGTTGGCAATTTGTCATGTGATACGTATATATCATCATTTTCATTTGAAGTACTGTCTTCACTATAATAGGTAGAGTAACTCTATCCTCTCAAAATTAATGAGGCACTTTTCGTTGCTGCCTTAAGTGGGTTTGTCTCCACTGTCACTCATCCATGGACCTTACATGCATACTCTAAAGAGTTGTTCAAGTTTCTTATGTACATGGCCTATTCCCAATCATCATCACCTATGGTTTGCTCTTCATCACCTGATGACTTCGATCTTTTTTTTTGGAAAGTAGTGTTTCAGCGGTAAATCCTGTGTTGCAAAGCGACCACTGCCCAGGATCGAAACCCATATGAACCACACGGGTTTCTCCTTTCAAACCCAATGGTTATTTTTCGGTGGAACGTGGAATCGAACCTGAGACCAAACCCGGGCAGGAACCCTCCAAGGAGATAAACCTTCCCACCTCAAACCAGCTGGGCTGGAGATCATTGGCGATGACTTCGATCTTAGTGTGCTTGGCTTTGAAGTAACAACGTATCTAATAAATCTAACATTTATTTTGTCAATTCGACAATAATGAATTGATCTTATGGTTTTACAAGCAATTGAGGGGCTGTTTGGTAGCCTCTTAATCAGGCTCTTAACCATTCAGGTCTGAATCATTCAGCATTCAAACTGTTTGTTTCAGCATCTGAATGGAATGATTAAGTGCTGAACTATTAAACTAATAAGGGATGCTGAATGATTCAGCTCTTAACCATCCAGAGCCTCTTAACCATTCAGATCATCCTAATGATTCAGCACTTAATCAACCAAACAGCCCCAACTCTTGTTGACCATAAGTTGAGGATTTATCCGGTAAGTTGTTATTAAAGTTTTTCATATAACACTCGCTTTTTTTTTCTCACATGAAAAATCGTTTAATTAAACGCCTTTTTATATATGTAAATCATTGTAAATAATCAGTTTTGCTTCACTTTTTGTTGGAAATTTGAGTGAAAAGAGTATTTTCACAAATATAGAAAATGAGTTTTTCCTAACTTTGGAGTAAAATATATTTTTGAAACAGATGTTTATTTATATATTTCTTTGTGGGTTTATGTTCTAATGTTGTGAGAGCTTCGCAACGAACCAAACCATGTCCAAAACGGAGCTAAGATGAATGAGATATCGATGCTCAAAGATTGGTGAATAATGCACTTGATGCTGAAATGAAACAAAGTGGAACTTGTCCCACATAGGAGGAGTGATGATACCATGAGTGGTATATAAGGAGGAACACTCCTTCCTAATTGTTTCATGGGAGCTCACACTATGGAACTCGCGAAGGGGAGCACCCTAACTCGCACACAGCGCGCGTGGGCGATGGGCGCAATGTGGCGCTTTGATGGCGCACTTTGCACTTCGCATCACCGCGAGCCGCCTTAGTATTTTTGAACACAGGCTCGTGGTCCTTTGCATAGGACCAGTGGCAGGTGATGCGCGCGAGTACGAGCAGACAACCAGGTAGCGTCCTGGTCTGCGCGGATGTCTCCGCGCAGGCGCTCGAGTGAGGTAAAACGTAAAAGACGTTCTGCGCAGTAGCACGGACCAGCTCTCCGCTGACGTAGAACGAGAATTACGTTGTGCGCATGCGCGCAGGTGGACGCGCGGAGTCTCCAGCTCTTCAGCAGCAACAGTTCAGAAGTGTAACAGTCCAGTCAAACAGTTTCGTTTGAAACTTTAAGAACGTAATAAATGCCATTGAAGACGTTCAATGACATTTATTTTTCGTTTTTAATGCTTTCCGAAACTGATTAAGCATTGGACTCCTATAAATACCAAGGAGACCCTTGGTTGGAGACACGCCTCAGACACATACTGCTCTGAATATTCACCTTTCTTCTTCTCCAGCAATCTGTTCTGTCCTCTTGCTGTTTCAGCACATCTTTTCGGGTCAGAGCCAACTCCGGCAGCACTCTTGCTGTTCCGCTGTTGTACCCTGGGAAACAAAACGAGTTCTCGATAATAGACTCGGAATTTGTTTTAAGGGCCCCGTGTTCAACACGATCCTCAGCTCTTACATTTTTCTGCTTCTACTCCTTTCTTGTATTCTGTTTCTTTAAGTTGTAACCGTATTTAATTCTGCATTCGTTTTCTTTATTTAGTTGTAATTGTAATATATATTTTGTTTATTTTTTTATTTTATATGCGAGCGGTTCCTACACTTTTTAGCTAACATCATCTCATTATCCCGATCTCAACATTCTTTAGGAATAGATGTAAAAACTTAACTATATCATCAAAACTTTTTCAAAGATAATCTCCCAAATATTTATATATTTTTTTTTTTTGAACAATCAAACGAGCCATTTATTCCAACCTTTAGAAACCGCCAAAACAGAGTACACCGCCCAAATCACCCCGGCACATTTAGCCAGAGGCTACCTGAGCCACAACCAATAGACTTCACTATTACATGTATTGACGACTACCTAAACAAAACAACATCACCCACTCGGTCATAAACAAACATACAATCAACCGTTATCAAAAATCGTAAAATTCCACCATTTTGTTTTGTCCGCGTCCGTCATTTTCGCCCGTTTCACTAACCACCAATAAGATTCCGTTTTAATATCTTCCAATATCAACGGCGTCGCTTTGTGTACATCCTTGAATATTTTGTCGTTTCTTCCTAGCCAAAGCTTCCAAACGCCAAGTAGGATGATCGCATATACTGCTTGCTTTCTTTTACTTGACCCCACAACAGACCCGCTTGCCTCCAGAAGTTGTGATAAGAAGATACCTGTGATAGATTGTTGATGTTAATCCACTCGCCGATATTCCACCAAAGCGCCCTTGCCCACACACATTGAATGAAGATGTGATGAGTTGTCTCGTCTTCCAGGCCGCATCTTTTACAAACAGCGTCGATAATCGGCACCCCTCTGTATCTCAAATTCTCCACAGTTGGGATTCTGTCGCTCAATGCCCTCCACGCAAAACAATTGATTTTTGGGGTTGCCAGCTTGCTCCAACGAAACTGTTGCTGCTGAACTGTTGGCTGGCCGGTTGAAGAAATCGCCTCCCTGACCCGTTTGACCGAGAAGTCCTGCAATGAGTTCCTACCCATCCACTTCCACACATCTGAGCCCCCCCCTGACCGCTTGCTGGAACAACAAGTTGTGCAGCTTACCAGCCGCGTCGACTTCCGAAGCAGATTGGGGCAGCCTACTCCACGGCAATTCCCACCACGTCATATTATTAACCACCCTATAGCAATCCACCACTTTAACCTCTTATAGCCTGCATATATCATATAATTCCGGAAATAAGGACATTAATGGGCCCCCAGGACACCAGCGATCAGCCCAAAATCTCACCGTAGCCCCTGCAACCGATCGAGCAGTGGAACTTCGACTCTAAATCAACCCCTCTTTTCATAAAAGCTTTGTGAATACCTGCAATTGACCGCCATAACCCCTGTTGAAGTACCAGAGCTGGGAACAAAACCGGTAGTCGATCGTGTACCATGGATAGCCTTAACAACATCGCACCATAGTTGATCAGGAGCTGACTTGAATCTCCACCACCATTTTACCAGAAGGCCTAGATTCAAGTCCTCAATACTCCCCACACCCCAACCCACCCCGAAACTTTGGTTTCAAAATTTTTTCCCAAGCGATCCAGCGGATTTTGTTCCTCGATGCCGAACCGCCCCATAAAAATCTGCTTCTAATCCCTTCAAGCGTTTTAATAACCCCCGTCGGTGCTTTAAACATCGAAAGATAATAATTAGGGATCGCCCCAAGCACAGCCTTTATCAACACCACTCTACCTGCAAATGAGAGTGATCGAGCTTTCCACAAAGACAACCTTTTTTGGAACTTGTCGACAACCGGCTTCCAGCCTTTGAGTCTGCACATGCTTTCCCCCACCGGGAGACCTAAGTAGATAAAAGGGATCGACCCCCTTTTACATCTCAATATGGCAGCCATATCATCCACTTCGTTACTTTCCACATTAATCCCATAGATAAAACTTTTTAGAAGATTAATTTTTCATCCAGAAGCTAGTGAGAAACAGCGTAATAACCTGTTCATTTTAAAATATTATTCTGCGACCACGACCCGAGAAAAAGGGCGTCATCCGCGTAAACAAGTGTGTTAATTCCGGTCCACCTCTAGTAATACCACACCCCCATAACTCCCTGCCGCCACCACCACCGCTTTGGAGACCATTACGTGAAGCGCCTCCATCACTAAAGTAAACAGAAATGGGGACAAGGGATCGCCTTGTCTGAGGCCTCGCTTGAGTTGAAAACCCGAAGTCGGTGCACCATTGATCAACACCGTAGACCTCCCCGTTACCAAATAGCCCCATGATCCAGTTTTTCCATCTCGTAGGGAAGCCCATATTATGCATTGTGCTTAACAAGAACTTCCACGAGACGCAATCGTACGCTTTTTCAAAATCCGCCTTAAAAAGGAATACCTTTCTCTTCGATTTTTTAGCCCACGTGACCACTTCATTAGCTATCATAGGCCCGTCAAATATGTTTCTACCCGATATAAACGCGGATTGGACCGGGGAGACAATACTACCCAGAATCCTTTTAAGCCTTGCCGCCAAAACTTTGGAAATTATCTTGTTAATTACCCCGATCAGCGAAATCGGCCTGAAATCAGAAAACGTCATTGGGTCGCTCACCTTGGAACCAAGGCAATAAACGAAGAGTTGCACGACTCGTGAATTGACCCATGAATATAAAACTCTTCCAATATGTCGAATACATGATTCTCCAGCAGGCCCCAATAATGCTTTACAAACGCAAAAGGAAACCCGTCCGGCCCGGCGATTTATCATCCCCGCAGTCCCAAACCGCCTCCTTAATTTCTTCTATGGAGAACCTAGAGACTAGCTTTCCGCATCAACGTCCGAGAGTTTTTTGAACCCCTCGTCCGACAGTCGCGGCCTCCTATTCATTGGTTCATTGAATTTTGCCTTAAAAATCTTGACAGCCTCCTCTTTATCTTACCCGGATCATCCACCCATTCCCCATCTATATAGAGACCCACCACCTTGTTCCGAGTTCTTCTACTATTGATAATCCCGTGGAAAAACGCGGAATTCTCATCTCCGCAAGAAATCCAATTAACTTTGGACTTTGAATCAAGTCTTTTGTCTTCTCCCCACTCCCCTTTCTTGATAATAAGTTTAGCATCTTTCCATCTGCACCTTTCAGTCTCATCCAGAGCTCTGGACTCAGCAATAGTCTCCAGTTCCACCAATGACTTACGAGCATTAATAATATTTCCTCCTCCCTACTAACTGAGTCTTGGCGCCACTTTTTAATAAGCTCCTTAGTAGCTTTTAATCTCTGTAGTAACCGTACGTCCCCCCTAGTTGCCACCACAGATCCATTAACACCCCTTGCCACTAATTCGTCCAACCCCCGTTTTAACCTATCCACGAGTTGAAGAACCGGAACGGACATGGTCCAAACCTTGTGTCTACCATGGACATAACTACTGGAGAGTGATCTGAAACGTCCCAAATATTTATATGACTACATGTTATCCCATGATCATCAATACTATGTAGCAGATTATATTATATATCATGGGATCATCATCATCTTTGTATAATACGCAAAACATCATGAAGAACATATAAATTTTATTGATATGGTGTTGGAGAGAATTTTTATACAAAAAAACTGCATACAAAACCCACACGCAATGATTGTTTACAAGAATCCTAAATATATAGTTGGTTATGGCAGTTACTTTTCGATTATTAATAACTTCCAATCCAACCGTTAACCGCCAAAACAATTCTAACTAACTTATTCTAATTACAATTAAATATACAATAAACATATATGAAAGTTGAAAGTTTAGTTTACTATATGTCCAATACATCACATAAGATTTAATTCGTTGTTTCTAATAACAAAATCTTTCTTCTTTTAACAATGATGGTCTAACCATGAAACAACCCTCTAATTGGAGGTTTTTTGCTATGAATCAAACACAAAAAATTGGAAAATTATTTGTAGTGTAGTCCATAATATATGGAACAGTTTTACTTATAAATGTTAGAGAAACTTCCTACAATACAGTTTTTGTAGTGTAGTCCATATATACCAAAAAACAACATCGGGTCACCGGTGGAAAATAATCCTAGGTTCGATCCTGGTCGCTCATGGCATTGACCTTCAAATACTCTGTAAGGTTAAAGTACAATCGTAGCTAAGCAGTTAATTACGGTCGTGTGCATTAACCATGAAGTCTGTTGTGTTAAGTTTTGAATGCGTTTTAACATAGCCTTAACGATCAATCAATGCTCATCCTTGTATCGACCAAGTTCATCCATCTAGAATTTTTGAACTATATGTTGAGTGTGTTTTTTTTTATAGCAATTTGGACATAATGAACAACATGATCGTTTGTTAATCATATCTTATATTCAATTTATACGTTATAATCATCAAAAGATGAAAATATTAATTTGTAATCATCTATGCACTAACCTTATAAATACGTAGCATCTAAGCGTGAAGTGGATCAATAGTTGATAAGAAGCTTAAATCTCAAGTATTTTGATTTAATCTGTTGTGGTTCCAACAATTATATCGGTGGCCTAAGAAAATAGAGAGAATACTAGAAGAACTTTAGAGAGAGTATTAGACTAATTTTTCTCCATAATATTCAAGAACGCAAGGTCCTCCTTATAAGGAGATACAAGGCAACATTATAGCTTAATTAAGATCCTACTTTTAGGTAGATATGAAAGGTAGTCAAACAAATCATTCCTTTATTCTAGCACAAAATAAATATTTAGTCTTCACTTGGACCAAGTCATGCATTAATCGCATGCATGTTTTCATGGGGTCTTGGTCTTCCTTTCGTTTAGCCTTGGGTTTTGCAGGCACATAACATAATCTCATGTATTTGGTGATTGGAAGATCTTCGGTTGGTTGCAATAATACCATATACCCACATTTGATTTCTTAAAGTTTCTCTAAGATTTGAATCAAGAAAAATCATTTCATTTGAAAAATTCTAACTAGTGGAATTTCTCTCCGCTCCACGAATTGAAGGGAATTTGGCCTAAAACAATTCGCTTTGTTGTTATGTTTATTATTAGCACACGATATAGCAATCTAGATAAAACCCAAATGCCCAAAAGAAAATCGATATATGTTTTATGTGCCAAGGGTTTGGGATAAAAAAATCCAAAAAGCAATCAATAAGTAAAATTTTTAAAATAGCTTAAGATAAAAAAAGCTCTAAAAGAACCAAAGTAGAAAAAACAGTGATAAAGAAAAAAGAAAATGAAAAAAAAAAAAAAAAAAAAGAATGAGAGAGAGGAAAAAGTAAAAGTTAAAAAAAAAGCAACCAAAAAATATAAAGAAAAAGAACAAAGACTAAAAAAAATATCACTGTGACCTTCCTTGTGTTATTTTCTCTAATCATTTATATTTGTTATAAAAATACGTGAGTGGACAATAAAGAAAACTAGATGGCATCCCCTCGCGTTGCGGCGGGTGATATGGCAAATGTCTTTTTATTTATAATCACACGACTTTATTATTTTTTTATTTATTATTAATACCAAAAGGAGGAGTCCACGCCTTGCCCAAAATATAGCAGCTAGGCAATAAAAAAACAGAGTCATTGACAACTGAAATATAGGTATTAACGACAGTTCAAAGGGGCCATAGTTCATGATATTTGAGATTGATACCGGTAGCAAAAGCTTCATTAGTAATGTATCAGTTACATTTGCAGCTAAATCTGTACAAATATTGAAGGATCCAAACCATTGTTTGAACGTTTGTCTCTCATCATCTTAAAAATCAAGCTTCGCCACTGCACAAACCCATATCCTTTTAAGAAACATGTTTTGTTTATTGCGCGCGACTTTAAGTGAAGCAACCTGAAACATAGGCTGAAAGACAACAATGATGTTTTTAGCAACTGCAAATGTCAAGAGTAAAAAATCTATATAATTATTTCAAAAGTATTCATGGTTGATAATTGATACCATATGTAGAGATTATTTGGTTTAAACTATATAGTGGGAGGTGTAAGATCAAACATGTGATCGAATATTAATCACAAAAACTAACATTAATCACAAAAACTAGCGTAATCAAAATCATACAACAATAACTACAAAAAAACTTATTAAAAAGAGAACTGACACCTGATTTTGACAGCGCAATGCGTTTGCAGTTGTTCAACTCATTCTTCCTCCCCAAAATCCTTCTTCTCACATCAATATCCTGCAACAAACCACCGCTATAAAAACTGCGTCATATGAAGTCAACAATAATGAAACTTACGGGTGTTATTGATGATGTTATTTTCATCCTAGCGACTTGCCGACTTGTCCCGCAGCGACATAGTTTAAATCCCAAGCGTCGTCGTTTGGTCGAGCAAACGACGTCAAGAAACATATTCCATATCTGTGTGGACAAAACAACATTGTTGAAAAACTTGAAATGCCTATTAAAAAGAAGTGAAAGCCATGAACTAAAAGTAAACAATATTGCATAAAAAAAACCTTAAAAAACGTTTGGGAAGCATCTGCACTAGGGGTGGCAAAATGGTAGGTTGGGGTGGGTTTGGTTGTGGGTCAGGATGAGTTTGGGTTAGGATGGGTTTGGGTTAAGATGGGTAAATTAAAAAAATGGGTTAGGATGGGTTGGATCAGGATGGGGTTTGAATTAGGATAGGTTCACATCAAAATAGATTAATTTTTTTTAAATTAAAATAACAATAAAAATTAAAAATTAAAAAAAAGTAAATTTTTTTTAATAATTTAAAAATAAAATTTTAAGGGATCCGAAATATTTTCATTTCGACCCGGGCCGGTTAACAACCCGGACCGTTTTGACCCGATCGCCGCTCATTATCAGACTGGTTTGACTTGACCTGGCCCGTTAATGACCCGAACCGTTTTCAACCCAACTGACCGTTATCAATCCGGACCCAGGTCCAGTAACGACCCGGACTATTTCGACCTGACCAGGTCCCGTTAGCGACCCGAACCTTTTCAACCTACCGATCCGTTAGCGACCGGAAACTTTTTCGACCAGGTCGGGCCCGTTTGCGATCCAGACCGTTTGCACCGTCTTCGACTTGATCGGGCTCGTCAACGAACGGGTCCGTTATCGACCCAGACCATTTCGAACCGATCGGAGCCTGGTAACGACCCGGACTGTTTCGACCCGACCGGGCCCGCAACGACCCAGGCCGTTTCAACCTGACCCGTCCCGTAGCAACTCGGACCGTTTCGACCCAGCCGGGACCGGTAGCGACCGGACCGTTTCGACCCGACCCAGGCCCGGTAACGACCCAGACCATTTCAACCTGATCCGTCCCGTAGCGACCAGACCGTTTTGACACGATCAGCCTGTGGTAACGACCCGGCCAGTTTCAATCTAACTCGTCTCCTAGTAACCCGACCGTTTCGACCCGACCCAACTGGGCCCGTACCGACCCGGACCGTTTTGACCCGACCAGGCACGGTAACGACCGAGACCATTTCAACTTGACCCGTCCCGTAGCGACCCGGACTGTTTCGACCCAGTCGAGCCCGGTAGCGACCCGAACCGTTTTGATCCGATCACGGCCCGATAACGACCAAGACTGTTTCAACCTGACTCGTCCCGTAGTGACCCGGACCATTTCAACCCGATCGGGCCGGTAGCGACCCAGACCGTTTCAACCTAACCCGTCCGGTAGCGACCCGGACTATTTCGACCCTACCCGACCGGACCCGATAACGACTGCGGACCGTTTCAAACCCGACCCGGGCCCGTCAACCACCAGACCATTTCGACCCGAACGGGCCGGTCCAACAACCCAGACCATTTCGACTCGTTCAAGCCCGCTAACAACTCGAACCGTTTCGATGAGATCGGTCTCGTTAACGACCCGTGTTGTTTTGACCTGGTCATACCGTTAACGACCCCGAACGGTTTAGAACAAACCGGGGTTATCAACAAATGCAAAAGATATATTTTTTTTTGTTTTTAATGACATTTTTCCATGAGGAATCAACACTTTTGGTGTTGGGTGAGTTTTAATTTAGATTTGGATATGATTATCTAAAAATACCCATCCTGACCCATTTGTTTTTTTACATACCCATCCTGACCCACTTACTTATTTCTTACAATTAAATTATCCATCCCATAACCCCTTTGAAAATTATACTAAACCCCATTTCAACCCACAAGGTCAAATTTTAAAACCCAAAATTACCCAAACTCAACTAGATGGGTTAAAATTGCCAGGTCTAATCTTCACATGATAACTATTATAAAATGAAAAGAATAATTTGGAATCAGATGCCCAAAATAAAGCTTCTGCCACCAACTACTTTCAAAACCCAAATACCAAATACGAAGGAACCTAGAAAGATGATTACTTAGGAGTGGGTTCAGATTTGCATAGTTCATTACCGCAGGAAAGACTCTTCTCTGAAGCCAAGAGTAGGTTACCTCTCTCTCCTACTTTCTTTGAAAGAGAAGATCAGATCTGTGACAGGCGATGATAACCACCACCACAACCTAGAAGGTCGGCCACCCTGTTCGTTTGTCCCGATCCCATTGCATGTGCTTTTGTCGAGTCGATCTGTGATGGCTAGGGTTTCATGGTCGACGACACCCCTGTTTTATCTTTCCTTTCCATCTTCTCTCTCTCTCTCTCTCTCTCGTTCTGTATATATATCTATGGTGATGGCGTAACGGTGATGGTGATGACGATGAGTTACAGTGGTGATGGCGCGGTATGGATCAACTGCTCCGCTAGCTAATCGTATAATGATTATTAAGTGGTGGCGACGGGTGGAGCTTCGAGAGGGTTGTAGGAGCTATGGTGGCGAGTTTGTTGGTAGTTTTAAAGTCGTGCAGCAGCGGTGGATGTCGGTTCAGTAAATAGATCAAAGTCATGGACCGTAGAGAGAGATTACAAACAGAGAGAGATTAGATAGAGAGAGAGTGGTCAAGATCTTTCAATGAACACCCAAAAAGAAAAACAAAAAGTCAAACGAAAACCATATAAGAACCACAGTCGTTTGACTCGGTTTTGGTCAAGATCTTTCAAAGAAGGTGTTTGTTCACTTTGGTTGAGGAGGGATGACAACTAGAGGGGGTGTGTGGTTATCAAGGAGAAGGCAGGAAAGATGAGGACAACAAAACATGCATAAAGCAAAGCACTTGCTAATTAGTATTATATAAATATTACTCTTCGTCTTTATATTTCGGAAGATATCGTTTCCCTGCATTTATTTTTTAATATTTTTTATAGTGGTTATGAGTGGAAAGAGATAAAAAGTAATAATAAATATATAAAAAATATTATTTAATTAGAAAGAAAAGATAA
>JAUTDX010005139.1:0-23201 GCA_030844895.1 Ambrosia x helenae | reverse complement strand
ATCTTATTATAGAAACAAAGTAGGAATGTGTGTTTGGATCATAAACCTGCCAACTAGAGAGAAATGGAAAGAATTATGAGGGCGAGTGTACAGCACGCCGCTGGTTGTCTAAAATGGAGGCGCCATGGTGTTTGGCGCTTTTTTAATTGGCAAAGACGATTCTAATTGCTGATACGTCCCTAAACTTTGTTGTTTGTTTAATAAATAGACTAATTTTTTTTATTTCTACCTTAAAGTTAACACTTTTCTAAATCATACCCCCCATAGATTTGAACGGTAAAACTATACAAATGAGATTTCTGGGAATGTCAAGACTAAACAAAAAATGTGGCGTATAAGGAAATATTTAGTGATATTTGAATAACATATGTATTCCTTTTAAATTTTAATAAAATATTTCTACTATATTTTTTATACGTTTTACCGCTCAAAATAATTGTACGTTGGTGAACCGCGTGTTAACGCGGGCAAAGATCTAGTGTATAACAAAAGAAACCAATCCAGGTGCTTAAGAGCCAAGACCCAAGAGTAAAGTACTCTTAATTGGTGATCTTGTTGCAGCCATACAGGTTTCTTGCTTTGATACGACAAACTTAATTTATTCCATACTTTTCACATTAAAGCTATAATAGAATCTGAATGCAAGATGTGAAAAAAAAAATCACAAACCTGTTCTCCCTAGAGCGTGAAGGATGTCAATATGTTGAGGGGTATGGAAAAAAATAATTTCCTCATTTTCAGATGAAGATGTTGTTGCATATATAAAACTGATTCACGAATAATTAAAATCAAAATCAACCACAAAACAAACAGTACTAAACAAGAGGATGATGGATGATTTGGTAACCTAAAGAAGGAGAGGAAGAAGATACAGAGAAACCAATTGGGAACAAAACATGTATCAAACCAATTGAGATTAGGGCTTGAGAAAAAATTGAGAATTTGGGCACCAATTGAACATGGAAGAAGAAAACCTACCTTAGCCGTTGATTACCTGCCAACTTCACAAGGATTGAAGAAAGCCCGCTTCAGCCATTGGATTAACCCTACTCTTCACACGGATTGAAGTAATTTCTTCTCTGGTGTTTGTGTTTGAGACTAAAAAAAGAGATTCAAATAACGATTTTGGAGTTTTGTTTGTTCAGGTGATGGAAGGGCTGAAGGCTTTTAGTCTGTTTGAGTTGCAATTGCCATTAAAACATTTTGGGTGAGCAGACTTTTGTTTACAGGAGTAAAGATAAAAGATAAAAATAAAGATAAAGATAATTGATATTTAAGGGATTATGATAAATAATATTTTACCTTTTTCATCAAAACTAGCCAGGTTAAACAAAATCACAATCTAAACAACTATATAATTTAGAAAACTTTTCATGACTTAACCAAGCTGTATACAGGCTTAAAGCACCCGGAGAAAACATAATGTGGAATCATATAGTATACCCTACCCATAAGCGGAGTAGGAGGGAAAAATAAATCAACCAATTTAAACTGGAATTCAAACCAACGTACTTGAGAGTATACTGAAAAAATATAACAGTCAAGTAATTAAGAGACCAAAATAAAGACAACGACCAATCAAGGGCAACACGCAGGTAAATTTTCGAAGAGATTGAGAATTATATATAGTATATATATGGACAAAACCCAATTAAATAACTTACTTAGAACTGTTCTTTCTTCCGCAACGAATAAGTTATCTTTACCACCCAAAGTCGCCTCATTTGGTGTTAACCGCAACAGCAATACAAAGACACATTATACTATTATAGGTGCCCAAAACTTATGACAAAAAAAAGGAACAAAAGGACCATATTTGCTACTGTTGCTGTTTAGTGGTCTAAGAGGAGCATATATGGCAAATTCAAGAACAATTTTTGCCTTTTCATATTTATAACTAACTATAATTTGGTTTATAGCCCGGGGGAAGCTTAAGAAGGGCCCGGGGGTGCCCGAGTCCCTACACTTTTTTGACTCAGCAATGTAAATTTCCTCGTTTTTTCCCGAAATTTTGTATATATTAAGTTCGACCCCCAACCGATTTTAATTGATATTACGTAAAATTTGGGTCTCGTGACTTTTGACCCCATCATCTTGAAATTCAAGCTTCGCCACTATTTATAGCAATTAATAGATGGTTTCATGTTAGTATAAACCAAACAGTTTTTAGAAGCATTTCTTTAAGCACCTCATGGATAAACTCATAAACACAAAAGAAATCAACATATTATTTTGTATAAAAGATTCATCTTAAAAACAAAGATAAATGAATCAATTTCAGAAGCATTTCATCGAGCACCTCATGTGCATATGATAGACACAAAGAAATCAATAAACCATTTTGTATAAACGATTCATCTTAAAACACACAGACTTACAGCTTACTTAACTATTTTTAAAAATGTAACCCTTTTACCCAATTAAAAAGCCCTGAGTTTCATGCGTAATGGATACAACCAAGCAATTAAAACCCGAAAATAGCATCCAGTAACAATTTGTAAAATGTAAATGATAATACGGCTGAACAGAAACAAAATAACATAACATCCAAGCTTACCGCAAATGGATACAACCAAGAAAGAGGCCAATTCCAACATGCAAGCAACAAACCTGAAGAACAATCGACGGAGAAGTAGAGCATAGAAGCAAAAAACATAAATAAAATAAGCAAGGAAAAGCAAAGAAGGAAACAAAACAGAACCTAAAAAATTGAGAAGATTCGTTGCCATCAAAGAAAATGAGCCCTAAAACTGAATAAAGCAGAAGAAGAATGGACATAAGCAAATAGGAAGGAAGGGTGGAAGTGTCAAACATTATGTCATTATCAATGTCAAGGTATCGAAATTGTAAATATCACCGACATTGATGATTAATATCTATAATAATCTATAATAACTTATAATAAAAGAATTGAGTTTTTATGATGTGGCATTCAATGGAGGCCTCAACCCCCATTGAATGTGTCATGTGGCACCTTGAGGTGATAGTATTGAATTTATTATTTTAATAATTTGTTTTTAATTTATACTAAAATTAAATTGAGTTATTTTAGGAAAAAAAATTTAAAAACAAATTAAATTTTTTTCTCTCTATGTTTCCTCCCATAACTTTTAAACGTTAATATATTTTATATACAAGAATTTTTAAAGAAAAAAATTAAACCAAATTAACGAACGTTTTATTATCTTTTCCAACGAGTACCATAGTGCTATATAAAAAACGAAGAAAAAAATGACTATTTTTGTGGGGTTTCGTTCATACAGGAAAAAAAACACAAATGTTCAGGTTAATCATTAATCATGTTTTTTCTTTTAAACCAGATTCTTATCTACGATGTTGAAATTCAGCCCAATCGTCATGCTATCATTGGAATTTTACTCTTCTAAAGATGGATAGGTATACTTCATAAAGAGAAGCTAGAAGAAAGAATCGCGCAACACTGCAACACATGGTGTCACCTTATAGCAAGGTTATTTTTTATTTATTTAATTACAAGAGTAATAATTAATTACTATTAGTATTAGCATTATTAGAATGATTATATTTTTCAACCCCGGGACGATCCCGGGATAAAAACTAGTATAGATAATATACTTAGCAGAAATGTACATACGAATCCAAATAATAAATCAAAACAAAAGGGAGTACAAATAGGTTAAAAAAATCGAATTGAAATAAAAAGTTCAGTAAATTATACGAGTATTAAGTTTTTTTTTTTTTTTTTTTGGAAGGTGTAGTTCAATGGTGAAGTCCTGACAACCCAAGTTCAAATCCTCCCACACGCCGGTCCCTTTCAACCTTAATGGGTATAATTTTTCGATGGACGAGAATCGAACCTGAGACCTAACCCGGGTGGGAACCCACCTAAATAAACTAAATAAGAAAAAAAAATAAAACTTAGGAATTATCAAATGGGTTATTCTTTGTTACTGTGCATTTGTGTGTGAAACTTAAGAAACTGACAAGCCTTAGTTTAAACTTGTATTTGGGTCCTCGATTTAAGTAAATTAAGCCCAATTGTTTAGAATATGAAAATAATAATTTTAGGCTAGTGAACATACCACTTGATCTTAAAAAAAAGGCTTGGAACAAAATGATTAAGTGTTGATGGTGTGTATTTGTAAGTGAGTTAGGGAGGTGAAACAAACAAGAAAGTGATCAATCTTAGGCTTCTATTTATAATCGAAAAGAGAGAGGGAGATGTCGAGAGAGAGTGGCGGTGAGAGAGAGAGAGAAAGAGAGGAAGGTAGAGAGAAAGAGATCCATTTCCCATTTTTGCAAGTCAACTTATATGGATCCTTGTGTTTCCATAGAATTTTTCCATGCTAGTGTGTAATCTTAGATTGATTCTAAACTAATCAACATGACTTATCATCAAGTCCCTTGTCATTGTGAATGACTAAACACATGATTTAGGATAATACTCTTACCTTTCTTGTGTCTTGTGATTAGGGTACATTGACAAGAAATGGAGGTGTCCATGGATGTGTCTTGGAGATAATTTTGGAAGGAAAAGGGAAGGTTCTTTTGTGGTTAGTCAACTCTCATGGATTAGTGTGATGATCACACTTTAAAAGTTGATTGATGTCTCTCTCTTTGTCTCCTCTTGAGCCGAAAATTATCAAAGAAAAGGGAAGTTATTTTTGGCTAATGATCTTCCATGGATACTTGTGATTATAGGAATCATTCCATTTTGGTGTCTAGTCTTGGATTAGATGCCATTCTAATCCATGTAACCCGTCATATTAATCCTTGTCAAGATGAAAGACATAACATAAGATTATAGAGTGTTTTGGAAGCAAAAGAAGATATCATGGGGATAGAGGTGGAGGTCGACGGTTTATGGGTTCCAAAGGAGAGTCAACTTAGTCACTTTGGGCAAGAGATCTTTCATGGATCTATGGATTAAAGAAATCTTACTAATTTGGTCATACATCACATCCAGTTTAGGATATTTAATGAGTTGATTAATGTATGACTAATCATGGGTTTAAAGTTTATGTGTGTGTTAGTGATTTGATAACATATGAAAGTGGTTTAGTGTTTTGTGAAGGTGGGACAAAGAGGATGGTGTGCTTGGGAGCCGAAAAAAAAGAAAAGGAGAGTGGGGTGGCGGCTCTAGGTCGTAGTGATGGAGTGTTATTTTGGGCAAGCATCTTCCTTAGATCTTTGTGTTGATTAATTGTTCTACCATTTTTGGTGTATGGAGATTTGATTGTTATTAAATGAGGGAACATGAAGTATGAGAATAAAAATGGTGACATGATTGTTCCAACACATTCTTGGACTAGGTTAAACTCATGCATGCACACATAGGAATTACATACATATATATACCGTACGTATATGTTTATATATATACATAGATATTATATTTTTATTTTGAAAGTAATTAGGGTTCGTTAAACAAACATGATCATATATTTATTTGTATAGGAAATCTCACGTGTTTGCTTGAAGCTTATGTAATGAAAAAATCGTTATCGTTTAAACTTGCGTCACCAATGCTCGTTGATATGGGTGAAATTTGTACTTGTTCGGGTCTTGCTAGACTTTCTCGGGGACTTATGCATATAAAAATGTATCTAATATGTGTATTAAACATAATGTAGACTAGAAATGTACGGATTTTGACCTGGTAAATTGACGGGTGTCACAAATCACCTTCTAGAACCATAACCACTTAGGTCGAGACAGATGGTGCCTGTAATGCGTCAATGTGTATTTCTTAGTTCAAAATGTCCAAAGTATTTATAGCTAATTTACTCAATGCATCGGCTTTTTTGTTTTTGCTTTCTACTATGTGTATTACTTGGCATGCTCCGAACTCTTCATCAGTTCCTGTGTGTCTGAGCAAGATAAAGAGCCATGTTAGCATGTTGCGCCTCATACTCCTCACTTATTTGGTTCGCAACTAGTAATGAATCCACATGTGCCAACACCTATTTTAAGGCGAGAAGCATATTTAGATTTTTATTAACTTTGCATATATCAGGGAGTTCAAAGAAATTAGTGAATCTACCTTTTTGGCTCTGACCTTTAAAGCCAGTCGCAGTCCAGCTAACAATGCCTCATACTCGGCTTCATTGTTACAGCTTTTGAAATTCAATCGAATAGCAGATAGGAGTTCCCTTTCTTCTCATTCTTTCAAAACCAACCCAGCCCCAAAACCTTCTTGACCTTAAGCTCCATAGGTATACAAAGACCATGTGGATTCTTCTTGGCTTATTTCGGTAACTACCACATTTTTTGGTATACAGCCTGGCCTTTCACAGGTCGTCTAATCTTGTAACTGATATCAAAGGCTACGAGTTCGATGGCCCATTTGGCCATTCGACCTGATACCTCTGGCTTCCAGAGTCTGCTAAGGATCGGTTGCTCTGATTGGACTTCAATGTTAAAGGCATGGAAATACTTCCGGAGTCTTCTGGATGTATGTAACAGAGCCAGAGCCAACTTTTCAAGAGGCGGGTACCGTACTTAATAATCCCTTAGGGTCAGACTGATGTAATAGATTGGGACCTGAGTTGTGAGCCATGTTACCACCAAGACGGAGCATATAGCTCCTTCGAAAACCTAAAGTTAGATGGTTATGCTTTCCCCATGCTCCGGAGCAGTTAGGTGATTGACCATACATTTCTTCAACGCTCAAAAGCTTCATTAGCTTCTTTCGTCCATGAAATTTTTTTCCTTTTCGAGGCTTTTCTTTAACACATTCATGAAGGGGAGAGTTTTCTCGGTTGCTTTGGATAAAAACCTATGTGGTGCTACATACCTCCTATTAAGTGACTGCATCTATTTGAGGGTCGTGGGATGTTGCATTTTTAGTATAGCTTAGACGTTTTCAGGATTTGCTTTGATGCCATGCGAGCTATCAATACCCCTGGGAACTTCCCTTCTTCGAGGCCGAATGAGCATTTCTTGAGATTCAGTTTCATGTTAATATCTCGGAGCTTGGTGAAAGTCTCAGAGATGTCTTTTAGCATGGTATCCTCCGTTGCACTCTTGATGACAACATCATCCATGTATACTTACAAATTTCTCAATATTTTACCTTTGAAGGCTTCATCCATCACTCTTTGATAAGTTGCCCTAACATTTTTAAGGCCGAGATGTATCTTCTTGTAGCAGTACAAGCCATCATTTATTACAAAAGCTATTTTATCATCATCCTCCATGGCCATTTGAATTTGATGAAACCCTTTATAGGCATTAAGAAAACATTTTAGCTAGCCACATCATCGACCTTCACATCAATTTTCGAGAGTGGGTAACAGTCTTTCGGGCAGGCATTGTTGAGATCTTTGAAGTCAACACACATTCTCCAAGCTCCATCTTGTTTCTTTACCATGACAAGGTTTGAGACCCATGTCTGGTATAAGACTTCTCTAATGATACCAGCTTCTAATAGATTTTTAACATCTTCAGCTATGGCTCTTACATTCTCCAGAGCCATGCTCCGTTACTCTTTTTGTCACAGGTTTTACTCCAAGATAAGTGTAAAGCTTATGTTTGGCCAAAGTATGTGTAACCCCAGTCATATCCGAATGTTACCAGGCGAAAACATCTTAGAGGCAATTTCTAGAGAGCCACTTGAGCTTTACCTAGCAGTTGAGCACCCACGGAAATCTTTTGTTACGGGAAACCTAGATGAATTGACCATTTTTCAATGGTAGCCGAACCTGGTTGCTCTGGGTTGTTATTGTTGCTCGGGTTTAGAGACTATTGAACTTTTGCAATGCACAGTTCGGACTCAAATTTTATGGTGGCTATACCAGCTTTGGTTGGAAATTTCAATGCACCATGAATGGTAGAAGTTACGATCTGAAGGCCCTCATTCCCAGGCCATCCAAGGATTATGTTGTGTACCGAACGAGAACCCACTACCAGGAATGTCAAGATTACCATCTGGTGGTTGACTCTGGATCCCAATGTTACCGGAAATGAAAGTTGCTCAATTGGTTGTATAACTTCTCTAGAAAAACTGATGGGTGGCATGGAACCTGGTATTAGCTTTAGCTGGGTAACTTTAGATAGCTGTTGGAAGCATTGGTGATACATGCTTTCTGAGGGTTGCCACTGTCTACGTACATTCGGTGCGTTTTGTGCCATGCTACAATTCCCTAGATAATCACTGGTCCATCCTTTGCATCCTCCGGTGGGATGGAGGGAAATGATATGGGTTGGGACACCAATTGTAACATATGGCGGTGACTCCTTTTCACTCCCTGATTATTTAAGGTCCATATTATAAGAATACCGGTCTGATCATTGGGATCAGGGATCTGAAGGTTGATGGCTTTCCTTCCTTTATTTCCTTGACCAAAGGTGATAACTTCCCTGCCTTCAACGCCTTCTTAATCTCTTGCTTCAAGGACCAGCAGACATCAATATCATGGCCTTTGGCTCAGTGGTAATCATAGTACTTTTTGGTGTTCTTGTCGAAGTTGGTCTCTATTTCGAAGGCTTTGGAAAATCAATGTTCTCAGTGCTCAGGATCTCACTAGGAAATTTTGATAAGTCAGCATAACTAGTGGTTCAATGAATACCGGAGTTCTTTCCAGATGATCCTCGATCATTCTGAGAATAAGGTTGCGGCCTATTCTTGCTCCAAGCATTGCTTTTTTTTTTGAGGTTGGTGGTGTATTCTTCTTTCATGAGTTATTTCATGCTAAGGACCGGTACTCATTGTCAAACGTCTATCCACAAGCACTCTTACCTCGTGCGAATGCTCTGGCATGTTCCATTAATACTTGCATTATTTTTGTATGTCCTCGTCCAGTTTCACCACCAACTGGTTGTTCCAGCCCCCATGGTAGAAGCCAGAGACCCGAAGTTGGTCTACCGCCCCACTGATTTACATACTCTCCTTATTAAACCGTTCAATGAACTTTTCTAAAGACTCCCCTGTTGGGTTTCAGTGGTGTCAACATTACTTTTTATCAAAACGGGTTTGATATATTTGTTATTAATTAAACATATAATTAATAAAACGCAGCGGAATATTTATAAAATATTAACACCAAAACTAACCGAACAGGATCTGGTTACAAAACATACAAACATGGTACTAAATATTATTAACCTAACAATGAGATAGATATACCTGAGTGGTTAATAATTAACCGTTTGAGACACCGAGGTACAACGAACGAATTGCTAGAACACGAACACGAGGGCCGCTTGCGGTGGTGGCCGGAAGTCGTAAAACTAGAAAATATTGAATTGCCATTTTTTTTCTTCGGCAGATTGTATTTATGGGGGTGATCAACATATTAATTGTGAACATAGTATATATAATGATTGTAGGCAATCATTATTCCATTAGAAAACATAATTAGATAAATCTAATTTAAACAATCATCATTATCACATATTCAAAATAGAAATAGATAATGATAGGTTGTTATAGTTATTAGATAATGATTATCTAACAATTAGATATGGTTATATTAAATATATAAATATATATAACAACATTATCTGATAACATGTTCATCACCCACCGGGTCCAAGTTCAATATACCTAGATCAAGTCTAAGACGTGATTTAAAACCCGAAACCAATAAACGTGATATTATTTATAATTAGTATAAATAATAAAATTCGTTTATCTCGTTAATTGTTCGTGATTACCAGTTAATCAAGTTAAGTGGATTTAATGTTCGTTGCCCAAGGTGTAACTCTTACGGGTCACATCTCAGTCAGTAGCGTTAAGTTATCGAAACCGTACATATAAATCCAACAATCTCCCACTTGGACGGTCATTCGATAAAATCCTCAACGCAGACAGTCAGCGGTGCTCTAGCTGCACATGGCTGCCCCCAACAAGGTATGACACTTTAAAGTCATTAACCAAAACATCTTGTTTTAGACAAGACAATAGACTTATGGCAATAGTTGTCATTCATCCTTTCTGTAAAAAGACATCAATTGAATCAATGAGACATGGATTAAGTTCATTCTCACATGGTGTTCAATTATTATTGTTCTCGATCAAGATTCATAGTGGTCCAATCAAACACACAGTTAGTTTGGGTAAGGCCTTACACTTCACCAGTTTGAATCAACGAGGGCGCCACGATGTCTAACTGTTACATATTATGTAAGAGTACAGAATCCCTTATCGACTACATACAACTCCCACTGAACTTCAGAACTATTCCCAATTAAAGCCTTTATGACTGGCAGTTACGCGACAGCGGTTGACAGTAATCAAAGAATAATCCTTGGTAAACGAAAGTTCTAGTATGCATCTCAGGTCAGAGGATACTAAATGAGTATACCAATATCAAAACATCTTATGACTAAGATCCATGAAGATGATTTGAAGCGAGTTACATCCAACGTCATTCACAATGAGGTCTGTGAACTTGGAGTTAACTACTTGAGTCCAAGTTCAGAATAGTCTTAATTCAGAGTCGCTCCCACGAGTCTGATCGACTACGGATAATTTAGAATATATATTCATGGATTAAACGTATTAAAATCGAACACAGTTATAAGATTCAGAATTATATTTAACTAGTAAATAAAACGAATTCAAAAGTATAACTGTTTAAATGTTCGTACATCCAAATACTAAATCAAAACATATGGCTAGCTAATCTAAGCCCAATAGCATCCCTGTGCTGATCATGCTTGTCCTGAGTCATGGGCTTAGTAAATGGGTCTGCTAGGTTTTGATCTGTGTTTACTTTGCTTATCACGATGTCTCCACGTTCCACAATTTCCCGTATATGGTGGAATTTTCTTAGAACGTGCTTGGCCTTGTGACAAGATCTGGGCTCTTTGGCTTGAGCTATAGCACCTGTGTTATCACAAAATATCTCGATGGGTTTCCGAATACTTGGAACCACATCGAGGTCGGCTACGAATTTCTTCATCCAAGCAGCTTCCTTTGCAGCATCTGATGCGGCTATATACTCAGATTCGGTGGTTGAATCCGCCACAACACTCTGTTTGGAGCTTTTCCATGAGATAGCTCCTCCATTAAGAGTGAATACAAAACCTGATTGTGAGCGAGAATCATCTCGGTCACTTTGAAAACTAGCATCAGTGTAACATCTTACAGTGAGCTCTTCTTTCACTCCTCCAAATACTAAGAACATATCTTTAGTTCTTCTCAGATACTTTAGAATGTTCTTGACTGCAGTCCAATGGGCTATGCCAGGACTTTGCTGATAACGGCTAGTCATGCTTAAAGCATATGAGACGTCAGGTCTAGTGCATAACATAGCATACATGATAGAACCAATCGCAGAAGCATATGGAATTGCTTCCATTCGCTTAATATCAATGTCCGTTGAAGGAGATTGCGATTTGTTCAAGACAGTACCTTTAGTCATAGGAACACCTCCTTTCTTGGAGTTTTCCATCTTAAAGCGTGTCAACATTTTGTCTATGTATGTACTTTGACTTAGCCCTAGAAGCCGCTTAGATCTATCCCTATAGATCTTGATTCCTAGAATGTAAGCTGCTTCTCCAAGATCTTTCATTGCAAAACAAGTTCCCAAATAGTGTTTAACTTCGTTAAGCATAGGGATGTTGTTTCCAATTATCAGTATATCATCCACATACAGGATGAGGAATGATATAGTGCTCCCACTAGCCTTTTTGTAAACACAAGGCTCATCTTCATTTTTGAGAAAACCAAATTCTTTGATCTTTTGGTCAAAACAAAGATTCGAGCTACGAGATGCCTGTTTAAGTCCATAAATGGACTTATTCAGTTTGCACACCCTATTAGGATATTTTGGATCAATAAAACCTTCAGGCTGAACCATATAGACATCTTCAAAGAGATGTCCATTAAGAAAAGTGGTTTTGACATCCATTTGCCATATCTCGTAGTCATAGTACGCAGCTATGGCAAGCAATATCCTGATCGATTTGATCATAGCAACGGGCGAGAAGGTCTTATCATAGTCAACACCTTGAGTCTGAGTGAAACCTTTCGCAACTAGCCGTGCTTTATAGGTGTGTGTATTTCCATGCATGTCGGTTTTCTTCTTGAAAACCCATTTGCTCCCTACTGCCCGAGATTCGGGGGTAGCTCAACCAAGTCCCAGACTTGATTGTCACGCATAGATTGCATCTCAGCATTCATGGCTTCCAACCATTTAGCAGATTCGGGATCTGAGATAGCAGATTTGTAGTTAGTAGGTTCGTCATTAGACTCAGCTACTACCAGGACTTCAGAACCATCAAGATGCCAGAGGTATCTTTCAGGCTCTTTTCGAGTCCTGCTACTTCTGCGAACGCTTGTGTTTATGTCTGATTCATTAGAAACAATTTCTTGTTGATCAGACGTTCCGACTTCATCAGCGGTTGTTTGTGGTTCTCGAATTTCTTCAAGATCCACAATATTGTTTCCAGTTCCTCGATTAAGAAGTTCTTCCTCGAGAAACTTTCCATTCCTTTTGTTGGAAATAGTATTTGCATCAGGATGGTAAAAAAGATATCCGCTTCTGTTATAGTATCCGACGAAAACAACTTTTTCGCCTCGAGGATCGATCTTATCATCAGAATCGCTGGTGATATAAGCATTAGATCCCCATACTCTTAGGTATTCCAAATTGGGTTTACGCCCATGCCATATCTCATATGGAGTTTTGTTTACCTTCTTAGTCGGAGCTAGATTGACTAGGCGGGCGGCGGTCATAAGAGCATGACCCCAAAAGGAGTGAGGCAAGTTAGTCCTACACATCATCGATCGAACCATATTAAGTAGGGTTTGATTTCTCCTCTCACTCACGCCATTAAGCTGGGGTGTGCCAGGTGGAGTGGGCTGTGAAATTATTCCACGCTCTTTTAGATGATTGAGGAACTCTAAGTTGAGGTATTCTCCACCTCTATCTGATCTAAGTATCTTTATCGTTCTACTGAGCTGGTTTTCAACTTCGTTTTGAAACTCTTTGAACTTGTCAAAAGTTTCATGCTTATGCTTCATGAGATAGACATAAGCATATCGACTATAATCGTCGATAAATGTGACGAAGTATCTTTCATGATTTCTAGTCATGGTTTTAAAAGGGCCACATACATCAGTGTGTATGAGTCCTAGTAGACCATTGGCTCGTTCACCAACATGGGTGAAGGGATCTTTAGTGAGTTTGCTAGCTAAGCAAGATTCGCAATCATTAAAGGTGTCCTGTCCAGTGGATTCAAGGATCCCCTCGGATTGGAGCCATTTTATGCGTGCCTTGTTTATGTGGCCAAGTCTACAATGCCATAGAAATGTTTCATTACTGCCAGCTTTGTTACGTTTAGAAAGATTATATATGTTATTGTCTGTTTGAAGATCTATCTCATAAATACCGTTTCGAGGTTTAGCCTTAAAATAAAAGACATCATTCAAGTAAGTAGAAATAGCAATACCATTAAAAACGTACTTGAAACCTTGTTCAAACAATAAAGAAACTGAATAATGTTTCTGGTTAAACCAGGTGCAAACAAACAATTATTTAAAGTAACTACAAGGCCAGAAGGACATGAAAGATGATACATTCCAGTTGCAAGAACTGGTACTCTCTTCCCATCTTGTTGCATTCATAACACTGACGCTCTTCAGGACGTGGTGCTTTTGCAACTTGTTTGTTATTGTTGGTGGCAGGTTTGGCAGCAACATTAACTTTCTTCTTGCCTTTGCCATTATAACCCTTTTCTTGTTGTTGGGCTTTTTGACACCAGCAGATTTGACCATCAGAACTTGGTTAGTTTTTTTTAAGTATATTCATCTCAGCTGTTTTGAGCATTCCATGAAGCTCAGTCACTGTCTTTTCCCAGGCATTCATATTGAAATTCATAACGAACTGGTCGTATGAGCTGGGGAGAGAGTTCAAGATGAAATCCGCTGCCATTTCATTTTGCAGGGGATAACCAAGTTTGTTGAGTTGGTCAATGTACCCTTTCATCTTAAGCACATGAGCACTGACAGATGAGCCCTCTTGCATTTTACAGCTTATGAGCTGTTTCATGGTGTCGTAGCGTTCTTGTCGGGCTTGTTTCTGAAACATGTCCTTAAGTTGCTCGATCATGTCAAATGCATTCTTGTCTTCCATGTTCTTCTGGAGATCAGGAGACATTGTGGCTTGCATAAGGCAAGCTACCTCAATGGCATCCTCGTTATGCTTTTCTAGTGCCCTACGAGCAGCAGCAGTGTTATTTTCAGGCTCGTTGGGGACTGGGCCATCTAGAACGTAGAGCTTCTTTGTCATCTTGAGAACAATTCTCAGATTGCGGTGCCATTCGAGAAAGTTAGTGTCATTTAGTTTTTCTTTCTCAAGTATGGACTTGAGAGCAAATGTGGAGTTGTTTTCATTAGCCATCTGTTAGATAAGCAAAAATAATTTTTAATTAGTATTATCGATGTTTAATTTCCTTATTAATTAATGACCCATTAACAGTAATTATAGGGAATGAGAATCTGACTATATCAGTTACTAAAGGCAGCTGTGGCATGCAACATTAGTAAGTGGTTAGGCAGACAGACAACGAGTGTCAATTGTGAGAAATGCACAACTCTCGAGTATGAGGCCTGCTATGACAACGATTGTCTAAGCATTGATACGTTTACCCTCATCTATGCCCACTTTCACTCTCCAGTAGGGCTGTTCACGAGCCGAGCCGAACCGAGCAGACCTTTGCTCGTGCTTGGCTCATTTACAAACCGAACCGAGCCGATTGGCTCATTTACAATCGATCCAGAAACGAGTGAGCATTGTTCGAGCGCACATTTTTTCGAGCGAGCGACGAGCGGCGAATGTTTTTGGACAACCATAAATTTGGGATGTTTCCTTTAATATTCTCGCTGCCTAGTGATGACTGAGGTTTGACCGTTCGATATTGAGACTATAGTTGAGGCTAGTGAGGTGATGAGCATACTACAGATAACAATTGTCGCGCTGTGGCGTAGGTTGATAACGGGGGATGATTGATAGTGGACAACTAATGGGAATATGAGGTCAACTTTGTTTTTTTCACGACTTAGGGTTTTACAATTAAACTTAGTATTAAGTTATCATTGGGTTGACAAGGCTAATAACTCTAAATATAATTGTATATATACATATATTGAGCCAAACCCAATAGAGTGACATGTATAAAACTATAAATATAATGGTAATTAATGTGTATATATATAATTATATATATAATAAATTAATAAAAATTATATCGAGCCGAACCGAACCGAGCGGACCTTTGCTCATGCTTGGCTCGTTTACAAACCGAACCGAGCCGATCGGCTCATTTACAACCGAGCGGAAAATCGAACGAGCAATTTCCGAGCAAATTCCGAACGAGCGGCGAGCGATCGGCGAGCGCCGAGCGTTTTTGAACAGCCCTACTCTCCAGACCGCTGTGGCATGCCAAGAGGGAAAAGTAATAGTCGTCCTAAAATAGGTACGTGTGGAAGGGCCGGATGTGTCTACGAAACCCTTGCACCTTGGAGGATAAACTAGACATCAAGTGCGGTGCTGTGGCTCCCAACACTGATGGTTCGCATTAAGCTCAAGTGTTCCTTATAATAGGATGGCATAGACTATTGATTTTAAATATGGGATTTAATTTTAGAGTTTACCGAATAGGGTCGTAAAAGCCAGTTTTACTATATAATGTTCGTGACAGTATAATTAACCCTTTCATCACTCGGGACACTTAATTTTAAACAACCTATTAAAACTAAGTTTGTCGCGACTTGAATAACCAATTAAAGTTAATAGTTCAAACTATTAAGTTGTGAGTTTTTAGAAAGTTAAAAAAAAATTATTTAAATTTCAAAAACTCTAGTGGTTATTATTTATTTTTTAAAACAAACTATTTGTTTTATGATAAATTTTACAAGTTGTAAAAATAAGTTTAGAACTTGTTTTATTTGATTGTGTCAATATTTAAAAACTTCCTTTTAAAAGGTTTGGTATTAGGTTGGTATGTTATAACAATTTATAAAATAAAGCAACCACAATAGCAAATAAATATGTAAATCATATGGCCAAAAATTGTTGATCTTGCTAGAGCCTTTTAGCAAGACCAAACGGGGTCACGGGGTCACAACACATAAACAACCACAAGGATGGACTTAGACTTGAGTGCATCTTCTTGTCTTGAGAGACTCCCACTGACTTCATGACTCCTGTCTTGGTCTTCAGTTTTGTCTTGGGTCTTCAACATTTAATATTTACAAAATATATAAAAATAAAAAACCCTAATCTATTACAACTTTGAGCCAACAAAGTGGGCCAAAAACCATAAAACCAAAACTGAAATAAATATAAAATATTCAACAACAAGGTCGGGCCAGATTTACATATTTTACACAATCAACATAAATTGGGAAATCTTTTGGTCAAATAAAATAAATAAAACTTTGACCAAAAAATATTTTGTTGCCCAAAAATTATCTAGATCTAAAACTTTAAATAATATAAAGTTTGAGATCTATAACCGGTTAAAAGGCCGGATCCGATTTGTATGTTGTAACGAGGCTCTGATACCACTGTTGGGTTTCAGTGGTGTCAACATTACTTTTTATCAAAACGGGTTTGATATATTTGTTATTAATTAAACATATAATTAATAAAACGCAGTGGAATATTTATAAAATATTAACACCAAAACTAACCGAACAGGATCTGGTTACAAAACATACAAACACGGTACTAAATATTATTAACCTACCAATGAGATAGATATACCTGAGTGGTTAATAATTAACCGTTTGAGACACCGGGTACAACGAACGAATTGCTAGAACACGAACACGAGGGCGCTTGCGGTGGTGGCCGGAAGTCGTAAAACTAGAAAATATTGAATTGCCCTTTTTTTTTCTTCGGCAGATTGTATTCTATGGAGGTGATCAACATATTAATTGTGAACATAGTATATATAATGATTGTAGGCAATCATTATTCCATTAGAAAACATAATTAGATAAATCTAATTTAAACAATCATCATTATCACATATTCAAAATAGAAATAGATAATGATAGGTTGTTATAGTTATTAGATAATGATTATCTAACAATTAGATATGATTATATTAAATATATAAATATATATAACAACATTATCTGATAACATGTTCATCACCCACCGGGTCCAAGTTCAATATACCTAGATCAAGTCTAAGACGTGATTTAAAACCCGAAACCAATAAACGTGATATTATTTATAATTAGTATAAATAATAAAATTCGTTTATCTCGTTAATTGTTCGTGATTACCAGTTAATCAAGTTAAGTGGATTTAATGTTCGTTGCCCAAGGTGTAACTCTTACGGGTCACATCTCAGTCAGTAGCGTTAAGTTATCGAAACCGTACATATAAATCCAACATCCCCATCCTTCCTTTGGATGCTATGCACCTCCGTAATATCTTTTGAGCATCGACGTTGTTGAGAAAACTTTTGTAAGAACGCCTGACGAAAATCTTCCCAGTTACCAATCTCTCCTGCTAGTAGACCATCAAACCATACCCAAGCTGCTCCTGTTAGTGTTTGTGCAAATGTGACACCATGCAGGCATGGGCCACAACTCTATTTCTACTGCCCTCCAAAGTAAAAAAATGTGATCATCCGATTCTGAAGTCTCGTCGTACTTTTTCACTTTCACCGGCATTTTTAAGGCTTGAAATTTAGACAAGAACACAATAACATGACACGAACCTACATGACCTTAACAGGTTTCGTGCCTTAAACAGGTTGACATGATAAGGCCTTAACAGGTTTCGTGTCTAAACAAGTTAAAGACCTGTTAACATGTTATAAAGCACTCGTTAAGACACATTAATAATTTATTTAAAAAAGTTATATAAGGGGTGTGTGTACGCTTTGTACATATGTGGATTAAAGATCAAGGAACCCTAATTTTCAACTTTCAAATCACAGAGTACGGATATATACATCGCTCAGTCATCCATCCTCTTTCTTCTCAACTCCATCGTCGTCATTACCCATCCACTGTTCCCGTCCGCTGTCACCCATCAGTCCATCACCCGTTCATCGTCACCCATCCGTCATCACCCGTCCTCCTTCTTAACCCCGGCGCCGCTTAGTCTTTCATTCATGGGTTGTGGATACATTTTCAGGGTTAATGTTTATATAAAAGTTCTTGTCTTAACTTGTCTTATCGTGTTAACATGTTTATAAGCAGTTTCGTGTTCGTATTTGGAAAAAGTTACACGATAAGTTATGATGTCGAGTTCGTGTTTACCTGTTTCGTGTTCGTGTCTTATCGTGTTGTGTCTGACACGATATGGCAGCCCTAGCATTTTTAACTTGATCGGTAGATGAGCGTTTGCTATTCTTTGGGAGAACTTGGAGTGTGCAGCCATATAGGTCGGGCAATATGGTGTGGTGAGGTCATTATCTGCTAGGGCCGAGCTTACTAGCCCCCTTTCTATGGTGGGAGGCCCATTTGGGATTGGTTCAAAATACCCATGTGGAATGAAACGTTCATATGGAGTTTCAAATGGGGTTGCCGAAGTAATGGTGGATGATATCGGTTGTGAAGTCAGATTGGTGTTTGCTCCAAAGGATATGGAGAATCTCTCGGTGCGGAATAGGTTTGTCTGAACACTCCTGAGTTTTTCTTCTTTTTCTTGTTGTTCTCCTAGCCGAAGCAGGAGCTCACGGTTCCTTTGGAGGAAAGTTTCATCAAACTCAGGTAAGGGATCCAAATGTCTTGACGCTGCATTTTCAAGTGGCTGGGATCTGGAGATCTGTAGTCCCTCAATCTAGGAAGGGGCAATAGATGTAGCGACTGCTATGGAAGACGTCACTATCACCACTCGTCATCAGGGTCGGTGTGAGTGACATCCTCGATTGTGAAAACCTTCTGAGGTTGCCGTCATGGGTGTAAGCTGTATAGATCTTTGTTTTGGAAAACTAAATAAAAATAGTTAAGAAGAAGGATGGCGCCAATTGAAGATCCAAAAAGTGGACCGAACCTATAAATTACTTAGAAACAGGGGTAGGTCGTCAATATCTTGTGGCTAAGAACTCTAATCAAACCTACACAAGGTAGAAAAACCGTTAGGCTGGCCGTAGAGGAGGAGGGAAGACCTTTCTGTGACCACCTTTCGGCGTGAGGATAAGTATTTATTAGAAGGAGATAAAGTGAGGTTCGAAGTATGAGAGTTTGTATGTCACCTGTACTTGAAGTGAGGTTATTTATACTAGTCAGAGAAGTTGTACTTCTCTGATGTCCGGAGTTATTGTACTTCTCATTGGAGCCTTTGACTTCCTAAGTAAGGATGTGGTTGTTCCTGATCCATAGTCAAGGCTTACTGAGTCTCGGTATAAATCCTTATACCTCTTCAATTATAAATGGTACATTTCCTTAGATTTCCTCCAACACCTTTAATATATCAAATTTAACGTATCAATTTTCCAAGCCTCTCTAGTCAAATACTAAAACAAGTGATAATGTTCTTCAACATAATTTACATGTTACCAAGCTATAATGCTAGTGTATTAAATGATTAGGCATGGTACTTCCAAACATATTTCAGTAACAATTATCTTACTTTATAAAAGGTTTATGAATATATATATCATAATTTTTTTTTAACAACCAACAAAAACTCTTTATTAAAAAGAATGGATTACCATGAAACTAATCCACCATCAACTTGCAACATAGAACCAAAAAAGAGATGAGAAAAAAAACACATTACCAACCAAGTCTAGCTAAATTCAACCTGCAACATAGAACCAAAAAAAGACGAGATCAAAACACATTACCACCAACTTGCAAACTAGAACCAAAAAGAGACGAGAACAAAACATATGACCCTGAACAACATAAAAAGTATGTTAGTTTAATTTTGAAAAATTTTATGTTAGGTATTATTTAGGTGTAAAAAATACTTTATTGAATATATATATATATATATATATATATATGTATTAATCTGTTAGTGAAAAAGTCGTAACACATATGTGTTCATAAGTATAATGTGATATCGTAATAAATAAGTATGTGTTTGTGCATTTGCCATGATTTTGTAGTTCCAATTTTTTTTTCCGCTTCTCTTATATTCATCCTTCATATTTTATTTATTATTATTTTTTTTAATAAAAAATATTTTTATTAAACACATAACCGCAAAATATCTTGAAATTATTTAAAATAATTCTTGAAATTACTTACTTATACATAATTTCAATCATATCATATATCAAAATATCGTTATATAATTCACAAATTAATTATTCGGGTTTGTAACCTAGCGTGTAGGTATTTTGTTCCTTTAAGAAAGACAAATATTACTCTTTACTTTACTGTAAAAATATTTTTTCCTAAATTACTCTCGTTGTCCAAGTTTTAATTTAGGATTGTCCTCTAAAATACATATATGTCTTTACCATGTAGTTAAGCTCGTATTGGCTAGTGTGTATATATGCATGTATAGAGAGGGACAAAGACACAGAGTACCAGTAGTGGTGTGATAATTAAATGGTTCGGATCCAGGTTAGCTGGTCACAACTTTCAAGATTAAAAATTCCATAAAATCTGATATAACAGTAATTTTCTAATAGAAAATAAAAACGTGAGAATCTTTTTTCTAATTACGAAATACCATGTACAACATTACTCTTACACCGTCGGTGGTGCGGAGTCCAATGCACCTTCTGCGATGCTTTAAATAAATCTCTCATTTTTTATACATTTTTCATTCTTCTTCTTCTCTTTAAGAGAGAGAATATGTGATTAATTGTGTGTGTGTGTGTGAGAGAGAGAGATATGGAAAAGAAGAAAAGAGTAGTGGGAATATGGGATGTGAAGCATATGTTTGAAAGCAGCATTATTATCTTCTTCATTATAGGTGCATTGGCGACAACAGCGGTTTATTATGTAAACTTAGAAGAGCAAGACACGAGTCCACCTATGAGTACTCCAAGTGGTTATAATAATGTGTATGATTCTTTGGATGGCTGTGATTTGTTCTCTGGAAAATGGGTTTATGACAATGAGTCTTATCCTCTTTATAAAGAAGTTGAATGCCGTATGTTCCTGGAGAGTTCTCTTGTGGACAATATGGTAGAACTGATCTCATGTATCAACAATGGCGATGGCAACCACATTCTTGCAACCTTCCAAGGTCTCTCTCTCTCTCTCTCTCTTAATCTCATTAATTACACGTGTAATTGCTCAATAAGCTAACATGCAAACTAACCATGATGTGTAGCACAAAATTTATTGATAAAGATTAATTCATAATGTTGTACAGTTAATGTGTATTGTTGAAACGGTTAATTTAGTGACGGACTTTGCTACTACATAAACGGTAATGCCAAGAAATTAACCTAAGACTAACCTTTTTTAGAGATGAGATCAGGATCCACAAACATAGAAATTCCGAAAGAAATATAGTATCATAATTTTTGTTTTAGTGTGGGAAAATGACTCGAAAGGTCAATATTTTAGGACTCTTTATTTTGGTACGGTCATAGCATTTGAAAAAATAGATGGTTGATGCACGGAAACTCGATCTAAACATACTATGGTTTGACCAAGATGCCATCTTAGCCATACTTTAGTCTTTAAAGGCTATTATATATATATATTAGTGTCAGGAGAGTTGTAAACCGTACATGTTTATATGTAAACATTCATGAACCACCATGCATTCTGATACATTAAGGTTGTGTAGCTGTACTTATATGTATTAACTTTACTAGAGTCCTCGCATCTCATGACATTTCATCTCAATCTCTGTAGTATAGGTCAAAATTTTTGGTTTTCACTTAATATTTCACTCCATCCCATTTCTTTAAAATAGTGAATAATTTATGGACTGATTTCTCTTTCCATATATTTAGGGATCGGTATTGGTTTGAATCATCCTAACTATCAACGATTGTTACCATCAGTCTCAAACTATCAAAATTGTATGTAGGTGTTCTCATCTTTTAATATTGGCCATCAACGGCTATAACTAAAAAAAATCATAATCTATTTATATAATCAGATAGCATGTTGTTAATCAACCCGTTAGTGGCATTATGTTAAAAGGTGGAACCGCTTGGACACATTTCGTTAGCTGTGACTGATGACAGTCAATTGCTAATAGTTCAGATATTTTAATATAATACTCCTATATTTAGGGATTCCTTATTATTTCTTCGTCCACTTTTCCCTATTTTGTAAGTGGATGGGATGAATAGGTACATAATCGATAAAGGTGTAGTGAATATATATTATATGTAATGGTACAAAATTGAAACATATATGACCGAGGTAGTTTGATGGGATGGTTTTTTTTAAATGTACGCACCTACACATTTATATCTATTGAGTTTGTCAACATCCATGTAATAGCATAGTAGCTGTTACTAGTAACTGTCTTTCCAATAGTCATAGATTGAAACATCAAAGTTATGGTGTAAATTTATATTTTGCTTTTGCATGTTTAGATTTGATGCAAAGAAATTCTTGGAAGATTGAGGGGTTAAAAGAGTAATTTTCGTTGGGGATTCTGTGAATAGGAACCAATGGCTATCAATGGTTTGTATGCTTCAATCTGTCATCCCCCTTGGACTCAAGAAGATGCAGAAACTTGCTAATGTCTCCCTGTTTACATTTAAGGCATTTGTGAGTTATCGATTCTTCTTTTTTAGTATTTAAATCAGTTCTTATTGTATTAGTTTAATTTAAGCGAAAAACAAAAAAATTAAAAGTTGTAAGGAAAAAAATGAACAAATATCCAGCTAGGGCTGCAAACGAAACCGAACGAATACAAACAAGGTCTTGTTAGTGTTCGCTTGTTAAGGAAATTATGTGTTTACGAACCGTTCATAAACACTTACCGAACAAGATTTTCTGTCGTGTCCATTTGTTAAGAAAACACTCGTGTTCGTTTGCTAATTTTGTTCATGAATGCACACAAACACAAACGGACATTAATGAACACTATACAAGTATCCATGAATACAAAATGAACACAAAGAAGTGTTCATGAAGGAAACAAAACCAAATGACATATATTAACTTCCGAATAAGATCGAATTCACATATATTAAGAAATTAACTAGATCCATCCAAAATATAACTAGTTATACAAAACAAACTTACTACTTAACATAATATTGGTAAACATAATGAAGTAGTGCTAAAAAACTAAGCTCGCATCCTAAGCGAACATGTTGCCAAACGTTCACAAATAAACGAACACGTTACCAAATGTTCACGAATA
>JAUTDX010005138.1:0-27251 GCA_030844895.1 Ambrosia x helenae | reverse complement strand
ACTGTGACGTACCGCATTTTCAGGTTAATAATTTAACCTAACTCTAGTAAATGGACATTATTCTTAACTAGGTTTAGTTAAGTGAGTCTTACGTTATACTATTACGTCACAATAAATCACGTAACGGTAATTCGGAGAGTTACCAAAACACACACGGCGAGTCCTATCCCCGAACGTTGGTGAAAGGTCAAATAAATATGATAATATATGTAATTTTAAGGGTTAATTAATTATGTGAAATACTATGTTACATGACTTCCTGCTTAATTATTAATCGTTATGCTAATTTTGTGAAATATGTGCAATTACTTGAACGACACATGAAATATTATGTTACATGAATGTCGCGATTATTGTTTTATGTGTTTTAGTAGGGTAAATATTATTAGAAATATTATCGAGCCTAAGTCTACTTTAACGGGTCCGATTACCAGTTAAAGGCCACATAAAACCTACCAATTAGGCCCAAAACCCAACAAAGGCTCCTTGTAGATATATATATATATATATATATATAATATATATATAAGATATATATATATAATATATATATATATAAAGGGGGAGGATAAATTGAAAACCCTCCCCAGTTAAGAAAACTTTGAAAACTAATTCCTAACCATCCAATGATCTGATCAAGGGCTATGATTTATTGCCATTTTTTAATTTCATACCAAAACAAAAAGATGCTCAAAAAGTACCAAAAGGGTATAAATGCCCATCTACTTTAAATAATGCTCTCTTTCCTCCCTCCTCCTCTGTCTTTTCTCACTCCTCTCTCCTCTCTTCTATGTCACTTATCTCTCTTTCATTCAGATTTGACATTATATTTATTAATATGCAAATATTTAAATGTTGAATTACAAATATGTAGCTAGTTAAAATATAAATACGTAAACAGTATGTTACAATATGTGTATCAAATTAATTTAACATACACTTTTAGGATTTTCATATATGTAAATAATATATTACAGACATACACGTTTAACAACGAAAAAAAACATATACAATGTTACATAGTCCGTAAAATTTACATGTTACATAGTCCGTGTAATTTACAATGTTACATAGTCCGTATAGTTTACAACGTCACATAGTCCGTATAGTTTACAATGTTACATAGTCTGTGTCATATAAAAAATTGTAAATAAAACAATATATAATTTACAATGTTACAAATTGTATTCTTTCTCAAATGTTACAACTTATATGTTACAAGTTATACTTTCATGTTAACCTGAAGCCCAAGAAATAAAAAAAACATTTGATTGGATTCAACAAACATTTAACCCATAATACAAAACAAATATAACCCAAAAGAAAAAAAAAAACAAAATTCTTTTTTACTCATTCAAGAACAAATTTCTAAGGTGACTTCTTGCTTTGTGTATACATTTGGCGAATACTAGAAAGCATATGTAAAAAGTTTTTATTTTAATAGTTCATTACTAAAATTATATGACCGTTTCAATATCCAGTTTAATTTTTAGCCGTCACAAAAAAGTCATCTTCTCCAAAATGACACAACATGTGTTTAGATTACAACGAATTTTTTTTCTTCCCATTTCTAGATCTATATATAAAAATGTTGTATTATCTTTTCATTTTGCAATCAATATTTTTTTTATTAAATGACAATATCACAAGTGGTGGGTTTATTATCTTAAAAAAAGAATTTTAATATAACAATTTGACTTCTAGAATAAAAAATCAAGAATGTTTTTATACAGTTGAGATCTTTGGAAACTAAAATAAAAAGAAAACCTTTTGAGTCTTTAACATCTCCTTCTTTGGTTCACACCTCCTAAATAACTCCACTCAACACATCTGAACCTCCTTCGTTAACCTTCTAACCACCAATCACAGTCATGATCTTCCAATTCTTGCTCTCAACTCAGATGAAGAAGACAAAAGTATTTCTGAAAATAAAGAAACAGTTCCATAATCAGATCTACATTCTTTCTCTTTGACTTCTCTTGATTTTTTTATTTAGTGGATTTAGATCTGTGTCCTCTTTCTTCGAATTCTTCTTTTGGTTTTCGCTTCTTCATCTTTATTCGTTGAAAGTTGTACACCAAATTAACAAACCACCACCGCCGTACACCTTATTAACAACAACCACCGTCGTACACCCCCCCCCCCAAACCATCGCCGTCGTACACCTTATTAACAACAAATCACCGTCGTACACCCCCGAGACATGTTCATCATCCGAAAAGAAAGAAAGAGAAAAAGAAAGAGAGAGAGAGAGAGATAGAGAGAGAGAGAAGGGTTGATGCATGGGTTGGTTTTGAATGTGAAAGGTCTTGATATATTGAATAAATTAGAAAGATGTTATAGAGAAGGGTTGTAAAAGTGGTTTTGAATAAAATAGAGAGAAGGGTTGTAAAAGTAGTTATGTCAGGAAGTAGATGCAGGGAGAGAGAAATAAAAAAGGTGAAATGTCCATAATAGCCTTGAAGGGAAAAGTTGAGATGATGAGGTGGAGCAATCTACACCATATATTGGGTTTTGAGAGTTTCTTTAACTCAAATGAGTTTCCTAATTATACTTTCCCTGGGGGAGGATAAATTGAAAACCCTCCCCAGTTAAGAAAACTTTGAAAACTAATTCCTAACCATCAATGATCTTGATCAAGGGCTATGATTTATTGGCCATTTTTTAATTTCATACCAAACAAAAAGATGCTCAAAAAGTACCAAAAGGGTATAAATGTCCATCTACTTTAAATACATGCTCTCTTTCCTCCCTCCTCCTCTGTCTTTTCTCACTCCTCTCTCTCTCTCTTCTATGTCACTTATCTCTCTTTCATTCAGATTTGACATTATATTTATTAATATGCAAATATTTAATGTTGAATTACAAATATGTAGCTAGTTAAAAATATAAATACGTAAACAGTATGTTACAATATGTGTATCAAATTAATTTAACATACACTTTTAGGATTTTCATATATGTAAATAATATATTACAGACATACAGTTTAACAACGAAAAAAACATATACAATGTTACATAGTCCGTAAAATTTACATGTTACATAGTCCGTGTAATTTACATTGTTACATAGTCCGTATAGTTTACAACGTCACATAGTCCGTATAGTTTACAATGTTACATAGTCTGTGTCATATAAAAAATTGTAAATAAAACAATATATAATTTACAATGTTACAAATTGTATTCTTCTCAAATGTTACAACTTATATGTTACAATTATACTTCCATGTTAACCTGAAGCCCAAGAAATAAAAAAAACATTTGATTGGATTCAACAAACATTTAACCCATAATACAAAACAAATATAACCCAAAAGAAAAAAAAAACAAAATTCTTTTTTACTCATTCAAGAACAAATTTCTAAGGTGACTTCTTGCTTTGTGTATACATTTGGCGAATACTAGAAAGCATATGTAAAAGTTTTTTATTTTAATAGTTCATTACTAAAATTATATGACCGTTTCAATATCCAGTTTAATTTTTAGCCGTCACAAAAAAGTCATCTTCTCCAAAATGACACAACATGTGTTTAGATTACAACGAATTTTTTTTCTTCCCATTTCTAGATCTATATATAAAAATGTTGTATTATCTTTTCATTTTGCAATCAATATTTTTTTTATTAAATGACAATATCACAAAGTGGTGGGGTTTATTATCTTAAAAAAAGAATTTTAATATAACAATTTGACTTCTAGAATAAAAAATCAAGAATGTTTTTATACAGTTGAGATCTTTGGAAACTAAAATAAAAAGAAAACCTTTTGAGTCTTTAACATCTCCTTCTTTGGTTCATCACCTCCTAAATAACTCCACTCAACACATCTGAACCTCCTTCGTTAACCTTCTAACCACCAATCAACAGTCATGATCTTCCAATTCTTAAAATATGAAACACAGAGTTTAGTAATTTTTTCGTAAGCTGACTTTAACAACTCATCTCAAATACCTTGTTGTGATGAAGAATTCTTCAGAAACTTTCAACATTCTTATACCACAAATAAAAATAGTGAAAACCCTATAAAATATACGAGAACACTCTGTAAAATTTGTGAGTCTACTTTAGAGGTTTAGTATTTTATAAAAAAATCGTTTTTGTACCTCAAAATCTACCAACAAAATGCAGATTCTAGAAACTAATGATGTTTTCTAATTAAATGATAATTTCCTTGACCCGTATGATGCGTATATGAAATTAAATATAATTAGTAGGTGTTATAAGAGATGTTAATTAATGGCATGACATGTTTGTATGATTGATGTACGTATTGCATGTCTTGCTATGTTTTTTTTCAAAAGTGACACTTTATCATGTGTATATGTGAAGCTTCAGTAGGCTACAAAGAATTAAAATCCGGCTTGTTCTTTCATTTGTAGGAATGCTTCCACTAGTTTCAACAAAAATCGAACACTTGGTTATGTTTAAAGCCGATTCCTTCTACAACAGCTAAAAAAATAGTTTTCTTTTAAATTCCTTGATATCATACATTCTAAACACATAAAACATATGCTACATAATAAATCATATTGCTCAAACTTTTTCAATTGCCTAAAACAGAAAACTGATCACCATTTGTGATAAAACACAAATTAAATACTTATCTAATTATTCTATATATTAGTTTTTGGATGATGATGAATAGTTACTATAGTTTATATGTTTAATAACAAAATACAATTACATAAGTACTTTGTTATTTGTTTTGCATCATACAATAACCAAATTATTATACTCATGAATATGATTACTCTACGAATAACCTTACTCATTTAGATTATATAGTTACTCTACTTACAACTAAAAAATTATGTAATTACACTAGTAAATAGAAAAATGGTAGGATAATTACTGTTAGTCCCAGAAGTATCCGCCTCACTTTTGAATAAGACGATAATATGATTTAAACAATGATGTCTTCTTTTTGTAGAGATGAGTTGACCCCTGATGACGTGGGTCCTAAAACGACCACGTTTAGTCCCTTGTCAAAAAATAAAGCAAAGTAAAGTGTTAAGGTTTGCCTGGCTTATTGGAGCTGAGCAGCTAATATAAGGCAGGCTGGCTGCCATACGGTAACCACACAGCAGAAAGTAAACAGTAAAAGTCATTGGAAATATAAAAAGGTATTTTGGCTTTTTACTATGGGCAAAAACAAAACATCACACAGCTCCAAGCCATGCCTATGAAATAGTAAAAGTTGAAAATATACCAAATGGGCAAAATCTCACTACATGGAACATATAGAGAGTCAATCCTTACCAGGTATAGTAGGGAGGCTACCATAAGGGAGCTCCTAAGCAAAATTCCACTGCCTATATAAAGAACCCTTGGGTTGTCATTCCACACACTCACTTCACACTTCTTCTCTTTACTCTTGCACTCTCAACTTCATTATTTCCCAACTCCAATCGAATATATACTTATTCTCACGCCGGAGTCCAAACGCAGGAGGCCCCCTCCTGCGTTAAGGCTAACGGTGTCTGCTACCTTGTGCAGGTCCTTCCAGGAGCTAGAGGCCTAACACACCCTTAACTTATAATACTATACATCTCTTAAACTAATCCCGGCCATTTTCCTTGTTGTAGTAACAGGTGGCGCCCACCGTGGGGGTGTCGCTACTTTGAACAAAACTGTTGAAAGTTTATGTAGTCCCGTTTGTTCCTAAGTAACCTTCTTTTGTTATGACCGGTGGAGATAGCCACCAAGATGTGGGTCTTACAGAAACTCCAGCCAACAGTCACACTTACGGTTACGCTACAGGCCATGAAACACCTGGAACGGACGAACCACACGTCGAACCGTCTCTAGGAGACCTGCCTAACTATCAAACTCCACCGTCCTCAAGGGCTGTTAATTTGTCTCCTAGAGACGACGTGTTGTTACCTATTGAACGAATGGATATCACCCCGGAGGGAGTACGAAGGAATTTCTTGCAACTCTGAGACCTCCTGAATGGTTACGTGCGAGAGGAGAGGTCCAGAGGTGTAAGAGTCAGGTTGTCTTATGACGAGGAACCTACTGTCACCCTCCACCTACTCCTCCGTTGCTGGGAACTACTACATCACCAACAACCCGACGTGCCAACATGAATCTTCACCCCTACTTGAACAGTCAGGGAGGTATCTTTTCAGGGGGAGGTCCTAGCAGTTCTGTGCTCTCCCCCGGGGTCCAAGAGTACACGATTGGACAGTTATTTGAAAAAACACCAGTTTCCCTACCGTCCTAAACACCACTCTCTTATGTAGAAGCTTTGAGGTCCCTACCACTAGCAAGCAGTGCAGTGGCTGCTTCCCTGGTAGGAGCCGGATGTCTTGCTGGAGGTCCTGTTGTCCCTCCAGGAACGACATATCACAACTACTCACATCCTCAATACTCACCTTACGTACCGCCATATTTCCCAACATGGCCGGGAGGGTACCCATTGCAGTATCCACCTCCCTTAAACCAAGTACCAGTAACATCTCTTCCTGGAGGTCAGGGCTTGGGAGTTTCCCAACCCCTTGTTCAAACCTCTGCAACCGAAGTCAGAATTGAGGCTACTCCCTCAGAGCCATACCGTCCCAAGTCCTTGGAATGCTTCGCCGAGCACATAGTACACTTTGATTTCCCCAATAAGATCAAAATGCTGGCTAACGTGAAAACATACAACGGGACTGAGGATCCGATGACCACCTGAACGTTTTCTCTGGGGCAGCCACTGTGGAAAAGTGGAACAATGTTAAGTGCTGCCATATGTTTATGCAAACATTGGTGGGACCAGCTCGTCTATGGTTTTGTGGCCTCCCAGCTCGGAGTATCTCCTCATTTGATGATCTGAAGAGAAGCTTCACCTCCAACTTTAACCCCTGAGGAAGTGCACTAAAGATGCTGCTATACTGCATCAGATCCAACAGGGGGAACACGAGGATCTCCGTAGCTTCATCGAAAGATATAAAAGGGAAGGCCTGCAATATAGTGGGGCCACAGAAAAAATCCGAGTGTCGGGATTCATGGGGGCCATTCGCCCCAAGAAATTGTTATCAGTTGAGGAAGAGAATAGAAGAGGCTATTAAGTCCGGTGAGCTGGCTCACCTAATAAAAGATATCAAGGGAAGGAAGGATGATGGGAAGAAAGACAAAGAAGTCAACATGATCAGGTACAAGGGGGCCAGCAGATCAAGAGGGCTCGAACTGAGCCTTGGAACAAACAATACATCTGCCTTCCCTGCTCCAGATGAACTGATCGCTACCCCAGTAACAGTGGATGCCGAATTGGATGGTTTTCCCAGTGGATAGGGTGTACATGGACTGTGGTGCCTCGTCAGAAGTGATGTATGAACGATGTTTCAAATCACTGAGTCCAGAAATCAGGTCCAAGCTCAAACCATCAGACGCCTCTCTTGTGGGTTTCTCAGGGGAACGTGTACATCCCCTAGGGAAGCTCACCCTAAGCGTCTGTTTCAGAGATGAAGACTTATCAAGGACAGAGGAACTGACTTACTCCGTGATTAGATACCCGTCAAGCTACAATGTCCTCATCGGAAGGATGGGCATTGCCATCTTTGGTGCTGTAGTATCAACAACGCATGGCCTAATGAAGCTCCCAACTCCCAACGGAATTGCAACTCTGAAGCCGTCAGCTGAAGCCCTTCTGATAGCCTCCGTGGAGGAAGCTAAAGACCCTCGGGAGTTAGAGACACCAGGCAGTAATCCCATCCGAGAAGTCAGCATAAATCCTGCCTACCCAGAGCAGACCATCAAAGTAATCAATCTGCTCCCTGGTAAGGTTATGTTTGAACTAATCAACCTTTGCTGGAAAGCCAAGTTGTATTTGCCTGGTGTCCCGGAGACATGACTGGGGTCCCAAGAGATTTGGCTGAGCACTCCCTCAACATAGCTCCCTCCTACAAACCTGTCGTCCAAAAGAAAAGGAGCTTGGCCCCGGCCAGGAGCCATGCTGCTTGTCAAGAGGTTGAAAAGTTGGTAGAAGCTGGCATCCTAAGGGAGGTCCAATACCACTCTTGGGTGTCGAATCCAGTCATGGTGGCCAAACAAGATGGAACTTGGAGGATGTGCGTATATTTCAAGGATCTTAATAAAGCCTTCCCTAAAGACTGCTACCCCCTACCCGAAATCGATTGGAAGGTCGACTCCCTCACTGGCTTCCAATACAAGTGCTTCATGGATGCCTACAAGGAGTATCACCAAATTCAAATGAAGCAAGAAGACGAGGAAAAAAACAGCCTTCCACACCGATAAGGGGATCTTTTGCTACGAAAGATGCCCTTTGGCTTAAAAAATGCAGGAGCAACTTATCAACGGTTGGTGGATCAAGCCTTCTTGAAACAGATTGGGAGGAACATGGAAGCCTACGTAGATGACTTGGTCATCATAAGCGAGTCTGGGAAGGCAATGATCAAAGATATCCGAGAAACTTTTGACAACATCCGGGGGACAAATATGAAGCTCAATCCAGTAAAGTGCTCCTTTGGGTTCGAGGAAGGGAAGTTCCTTGGCCATATAGTCGGAAAACAAAGTATCAAGGCGAATCCAAGTAAGATCCAAGTTGTCCTGGACATGAAGTCACCTACCACAAAGAAGGAAGTGCAGAGCCTTAACGGTAAAATTGCTGCCTTGAAACGTTTCTTACCTAAATCCGTGGAAAAATCCTTGACCTTCTTTAAAACACTCAAAAATTATATCGATAGAAGGATTTCCGTTGGACAGCAGAGGCAAAAGCTGCATTCCTTGAGCTTAAAAAACACATAGCTTCCTTGCCGGAAATGGCAGCACTTGAAAAGGGGGAAGTAATAACAGTATACTTGTCTGCAGGATCAGAAGCAGTCAGCTCAGTCCTCTTGGTTGATTGAGGAAAAGAGCAAATATCTGTTTACATTGTCAGCAGAGCCCTCAAAGATGCTGAAATTAATTATGCTCCCATAGAGAAGCTTGTATTAGCACTTGTGCACACTGCCAAGAGGCTAAGGCGATATTTTCAGGCTCACCCAATGAGGGTGGTCACCGACCAACCCATACGTTCCATCTTAGAAAAACCAGAAGATTCGGGGAGGTTGGCAAAATGGGTTGTTGGCCTAGGGGAGCACAAGATAGAATACGTGCCTAGGAGGGCTTACAAAGGGCAAGTGTTCGCTGACTTTCTCACTGAATTACCCATCCTACAAACAGAAGAAGAGATGAATGAGGTTGAAGAAGAACAACCTGACCTTAGAGGGAAGTGGTGTCTTTTCACTGATGGAGCCTCGAGTGTAGAAGGTTCCGGGGTTGGTCTTGTCATCAGGGACCCCCACGAACTGAGTACACTTATGCACTCCGTCTGGACTACCCCTGCACCAATAACGTTGCTGAATATGAGGCCCTACTGGCCGGTTTGAGGTTGCAAGAAGCATGAAAGTGCAAGAATTGAAAGTGTTCTTTGATTCAAACCCGGTAGTCAAACAAGTGAATGGAGGGTACACGGCCAAGGAGCCTTCAATGATCAAGTACAAAGATAAGGTCAAGGAATTCATCAAGGAGTTCAAAGCCTTCACACTAGAACAAGTATCAAGGACCAAAAACAAGCAAGTGAATGCCTTGAGCAAACTAGCTTCCCTAACGTTTGCTCACTTAACTAAAAAGGTCCTGGTTGAGGTACTCCAGGAACCATCCATTGATGACAAAGAAGTACAAGATGTTGTCACCGAAACAGAGTCCACATGGATGACTCCCATCGTGTCCTACCTTAAAGAAGGGAAGCTACTAGACGATGAACGAGAAGCAAAGCGGTTGGTCATCAAGGCAAGGCAATATGTGATTGAAGATGACAAGCTCTACAAGAAGGCCTACTTGGCACCCCTGATCAGGTGTGTGGGTCCCAATCAAAGCAATTATCTCATCAGAGAGATACACAAAGGGATATGTGGCATGCATGCCTGACCTCGCGCTGTGGTATCGAAGCTCATAAACCTTGCTTATTATTGGCCAACTATGCACAAAGATGCTTTCGAGACAATTCGAAATGTGAAGCATGTCAGCTACAGACGCCAGTGAAGACCAACCCAAAACATGATCTTGTACCCATCAGGCTCCAGGAAAGCTGAAGTTCCTTCTGGTAGCTGTTGATTATTTCACCAAATGGCCGGAGGTCAGGCCATTAGCCACCATATCAGGGAAGCATGTGATAAATTTCGTGTGGGAACAAATAATTTGCAGATATGGGCTACCAGGGGAGATCGTAACTGACAACGGAAAGCAATTTGCCAACAAGCCATTCAGCAGCTGGTGCTCCGAGTTAGGCATCAAGCAGGTCTTCAGCTCAGTAGCTTACCCCCAATCCAATGGACAAGTTGAGCGCATGAATAGAAGCATTGTCGAAGGTATTAAAGCAAGGCTGGGAAGATATGGCAAGAAATGGGTCGATGAGCTCCCAAGTGTTCTATGGGCTATCAGAACCATGGAGAAGACGAGTCACCAAAGAACACCCTACAGCCTCGTCTTCGGAAGCGAAGCTGTTATACCAGCAGAAATAGGGGTAAGCTAAGGAAGACATGCTCACCGAGACGTACAGCACAATGACAAGGAGGTGCTGCTCAACCTAGACCTCTCGAAGAATCAAGGGACCAAGCCTTCATCAGGGAGGCTAGGTACAAGAAGAAGCTCGAAGCCTACTACAATACAAGGGTACGAAAGGAGGTCTTCAGACCAGGGGACCTCGTGTTAAGGTGCAATGAAGCCAGCAAGCAGCAAAGTGTAGGGAAGCTAGGTCCCTGATGGGAAGGTCCCCCCCTATGTTATTAAGGAAGCCACAAAGGGGGATCCTACAAGCTAGCTGACCCTAATGGCAAAATGGCCCCAAGGCATTGGAGTGACAAGCACTTGAAACGATTTTATGTTTAATGGTTGTAATGCTACTATGTATTCCCAATGTCATGACTAATGAAAGAACTTTGTTTTAAGAGCAATTCACTTGTCGCTTATCTTATCAAAGGGTGAGCCCCTCCTAACAAGGCTACATGGGATCCGGCGCTATACCTACCCATGAAACGAGGATGAGCTCCAAGGCCACAACTGCTCAACAGGCAACAAGGCTAATAACCTTCCTGTATAAAGGGTGAGTTCCTAATACAATCCACAACTCCATGGGACAAGTCCTTAGAAGGAGTACCTAAACCCATGAAAGAGGGTGAGCTCCTCACGCCAAGACAGCTCACACATGTTCACAATGCCCGAAAAACGAACATATAACTTAACAGCCACTAAATAAGACTCCAACGTAAACAAACAAGCTGATAGGATAAGTATTACATCGGCTCCTTAGCTAAGTATCCTGGGTTGGGTGACTGCAGTATCTACCTCAAGGTGAAAGGTTAAAGACATTGCAAACATTACAAACGACAAGTAAAATATTCAAGACAACCAAGCATTAAAAATAACTAAAGCATCACCCCTAGAGGGGGAGCATTCCCATTAATAAACATCATAAAAGCCCCTAGGGCTGAGTACAAGAAAGTTTCATCACAAAAGATAACTTAAACATAAAGGAAGCTTAAAACACAGCAGATTCATGGAGTGGCAGAATCTTCGGCTTCATTGGTGGTATCACCCTCACGGTGGAAGCCAGGGTTTGGTTGCCAACATCTTCATAAAGGCCATCAGTGTCAAGGCTAGAAAATGGGTCATCTTCGCCAGAGGGAGGGGTGGAATCAACCTCCAGAGCTTGAAGGGGGGAAGGACTCTCAAATACCTGCTCCAAGTGTGGAATTGTGGACGAATCAGCAGGCTTAGGACGTTTCGAACTACCTTCCCCACCATCAGCTCCCTCCAACATGATTCTGAGGGGCCTCTTTGACACATAAGAGTTGAAAACCTCATTGGCCACTTCCTTCTTCAAACCTTCCGGCACCAAGTCCTGCAAGAAGGAGATAGGCTGCTGGGAAGCCTTGGCGATGGCGGCAACATAAGGATAGGTGGAAAGTTCCATTGCCTTCACAGCATTAACAAACTCTTCCCCAGAAGAAGGTTTAAAAGATGGTAGCTCCTCAGGCTTCTGGCCTTCCTCGGCTGCTTTAAAGCCAGCCTGGATTCCCCCATGACGACCAAAGGCTATGGCCTTTGCATAAATGTCAGACAAAGGAGCATTGAACTCCTGGGAATGCAGCAGGTTGGTGACAAAACGGGCAACCCCTTAGAAATCAGCCACTCTTTCTCCTCGGTTAAATGGTCCACTTGAGCCCGAAGCTCCATACAAACGTTCTCCACAGCAACATGTTCCTGTTTAACCGCCTCCCGGGCCCGAGCCAGACCTTCCCTCTCCTCGGCGACCTTAGCCTTCTCATCATTTAACCCCTTGAACATCTTTTCGAACTTCTCCTTCTCCAAACCAAGTTGAGTCCTGGATACGGCCAGCTCATGAACCAAATCCTTCTCCCGGGCCACATACCTTGCCAATTCCTCTTTTACCTTCACCAGCTCAGCCTCGTGCTCCTCATAGGCACCTTCAACCTGCTCCCTTCGAAGCAACAACTTACCCCATCTTGCCATCCCAGCCGAGAACAAAGATAAGAACTGACCAAAGTGGTAATATATCTTTTTCATCACATCCTTGTCAATCCACTCTTTGTGTATAGCCCTTTCGGCATCAGGGATACAATGGTCAATCAAATCTCGACAGACAGAAGCCTTCTTCAGAACATCAGTACTCTTAACGTCCCAATTCGGTACAAAAACTCCCTCACCATGACCCTGCTGAACAGGGGAGCCAACAACAACATTGGCAATCGCCTTAGAGCTCTCACCACCTTCAGCTTTCGATGACAACAACTTTTGATTTCCACCTTGATCACCATATCCTTAGGCTTCTTGAACAAATCATCATCCTTCTTAGGGGAAGACAGTGTCAGCTTGCCTTTCCCTGAGGCAGGTGCATACCCCAGGGCATAAGCTATTAAGGAGGAATCTTCATCCTCATCTTCAAGGACCAAGGGAATAGCAGGAGTGTCCCCGAGCCAGAGGAAGCAGTTTGAAGTCACTTGCTGGAGCGACGAACGGTAACAGACTTCTTCCCCAAAGGCTCTGCAACAGTTGAGGACGACGAGATGATGCTAGTATACTCCCCCTGAAAACGGACATGCTCAGTCCTTACTACCACATTCTTCCCTTCCCCTGAAGTACGAACCTTGAACTTAACATCAGCAATATCGTCCAAAGCAAGGAAATCAAGGGTACTCATTTCTGCAAAAAGAAAAAGAGATCAGATAAGACAGCAAGAAAGTAAAAGTTGGGTAGGGAAGTAAGCCATAACGACACATACCCTCCCCACCATGATAAATCACTGGTTCGGTCTCAGGAAAGGTGCGGAGATGAGTAGGAAAAGCACGAAGCTTTCCCAACAGTTCCTAGTCAAGGGTATCAGGATCAGGCTCCTTGTCATTCAGGGGAGCATCCGAAGACCTCCTTGGAGCTTTGAAAGGCAGGAAATCAAAGTTCAAAAAGAAAAACAGTTTAGCAAGTGGGTTTATGGAGGTTTTCTATAGTCAGCCTGGTGTTGACTTTCGGTTTTCTTATCCGTTTCGGATTGTCTTTCTAAGAAGAAACAAGACCAATGACACTAGAAATTAGGGCTGGTTCACACTGAGTCTTTTCGATGGTGAACTAGTTCCCATTCTTAGCCAACTTAAAGAACCAGTTCCCATTCTTAGCCAACTTAAAGAACCGACGGCACATGGCCAGAGAAGGCTCATAACCAAGACAACGACACACGATTTCAAAGTGAAGGATCCGAGCAACACCAGAGGGACAAAACTGATCAAGAGCGAGTTGGTGATACTCGAGAACATTAAGGAAGAACTTAGAAAAGGGGTACCGAAGGTTACCCTGGTCGAACTGACGTGTATAAACGGCTATCTTGCCTAAGGGAACAGTGGTTACTGGCGTCTTCCCCTTAGGAATAGCCGGTTCAAAAGACAGAGGGATGCCAATCTCGGTACAAAACCGTTCGGCATCAGGTTTAGATAAACGAGTAAACTGGGAGGCAAGATCGCTCTTAGACAAAATGAAAACAAGTATGAAAAAAGAAGGAGGTTACTTACCAGAATATATAGGAAGGAAAATGGGAACGCCGGCAAAGAGAGGATCGTGGGAGAGAGAGGGGGATTTTGCTAAAAAGGGGAATGAAATGAAAGACTAGGAGAAGTTACCCCTTTTATAAAATTCAAAATTAATGGCCAAGAACGGTTACCAAGAGAGTAACCGCCGCCCAGCTGTCCACTTGGATGACATCAGCCTAGGCACCCATCAAATCAGCAGTCGCCTCCAGAAAACTGATGGACGCGAGCCTGCTCCCAAGAAGGCAATAATGGCCACCGATATTATTTAAAAATAAGGTCATGATGAGAAATGAAAGGCTAGAAACTTACACAGAAATTAGCGAAGGCATGATACAAGTATAATGCTCCCATGAGGGAGCTTGGGATTTAATAGCTCCTCGGTAACAAAGTAAGAATGGCTAACATTGCCACCGAGGCAAGAGATAATTTACAAGTCACAAGCACTTCTAACTTCTTTACAAATGCTTATGACTGGGGGGCTGATGACGTGGGTCCTAAAACGACCACGTTTAGTCCCATGTCAAAAAATAAAGCAAAGTAAAGTGTTAAGGTTTGCATGACTTATTGGAGCTGAGCAGCTAATATAAGGCAGCCTGGCTGCCATACGGTAACCACACAGCAGAAAGTAAACAGTAAAAGTCATTGGAAATATAAAAAGGTATTTTGGCTTCTTATATGGGCAAAGACAAAACATCACACAGCTCCAAGCCATGCCTAGGAAATAGTAAAAGCTGAAAATATACCAAATGGGCAAAGTCTCACTGCACGGAACATATAGAGAGTCAATCCTTACGAGGTATAGTAGGGAGGCTACTATAAGGGAGCTCCTGGGCAGAATTCCACTGCCTATATAAAGAGACCCTTGGGTTGTCATTCAACACACTCACTTCTCACTTCTTCTCTTTACTCTTGCACTCTCAACTTCATTATTTTCCAACTCCAATCGAATATATACTTATTCTCACGCCGGAGTCTAACGGTGTCTGCTACCTTGTGCAGGTCCTTCCAGGAGCTAGAGGATCCCCTAAATCTAAACCTAACACACCCTTAACTTATAATACTATACATCTCTTAACTTAAAACCGATCATTTTCCTTGTTGTAGCAACAACCCCCAAGTTGATGAATAAACAACTTGTTTATTTATTAACTTGTAGTTTTGCAGGGTAAAAAAGTTTTTGTTGTAATGATTGAGGTTAGGTGCATGCATTCTAACTTTTTCACTTGTCAAGATTCCAGATTTCTTCCACAAAATCTATAGTCTAAATCTGGTATTTGGTCAACACTTCGTGTTTTCTCATTTTGGTTCTAACAGTTACTCTACTAGAGTAACTATATAATTACTCTAGTAGAGTAATTATCCTATCTACTTCTTATGCATCAAATCATCCAAAATCACGTTGAATTCCATATTATTACTCTAGAGCAATTATATAATTACTTCATATCTTCTTCGTTTTCATATCTCCTCAGAAATCACGCTGAATTGTAGTTTCTAGGCACTAATTTAATACTTTAGTTATTCAGATTATGAATCAATTGAATCGATCTCTATACACACGTTTAATCGATTTTGAATCAGGATTTGTACATGATTAACCAATTATGAATCAGGCTTTATACAAGGTTATATCAATTTGGAATCAACATGTTTAATCAATTTTGAATCAAGCTTCACGTTTAATCGATTGCTACCTTCAACTAAATCAAGAATTGAATCACAAGCTTCCGTTGTACAGAGTTTGCATGTTTACACAAATGTCACCACATGCTTAGTGAAATTCCTTTACGTTTAGCATAATAACCTTATTAGCATTCAATCATTAGAATATACATACATACATATATAAAACTAGGATTCTATTACCCCGCGCTTCACGGCGGGAGCTCTGGTTGCGTTGAGGGTTTGGTAGACATTAAAGATCGCGCGTCATTGTGGGAGCTCCTGTTGCGTGGAGGGTTTTGTGGACACAAAAGATAATATTAAGTGACTGTTATTCTCGCGTGGGCTTAAAAAAAATACTTACGGTACATGTTACGTGTAAAAGCGCGACGGAGAAACACATTATTTAACTAACGTACAAAAATTACAAGTTACCTAATCTTGGGACAAAACATGCAAGCTACCAATTTAAATCAACCACTTTGTTGGGCCTAAATCAATAAATGGCCCGTCTCATGAGAACTTCAAACAGGCCCCAATCAGCAGGCGGGGCCACATGTGCACCGCCATTTTTGCAGCCAATCAACTTAACTTAAGACAGCCAATTTTGTAGCCAATCATTTGGAGTTATTGTAGAAGTGTTCCATCTTTATTAGATATTATAATTGCTTTTAATTTATTTTTGCATCGACACTTTTATTTATAATTTATTTTTTTTTCTTTTAATATAGTTATAGGACCAGTTTTTTAAAATATTTGGACAGGTTTTTTGATCTACATAGTTTTTTATTTAAATTCGTTTATATTAATTTCTTTGCTATATTATATTAACTTTCAATTTTAACTTAGTTTCCCGTGTTTTTATCATCTGGAACTAACGTTTATTTATAACTTTAATTTTTATGCACAGTATATAACTTGTAAAATAGTATAACATATCAAATGTATGAAATAATTTATTGTAATATATTATACTAGTTTATCTTCTACGAGTGTCTCGGATAGACAAATCTAATATGAAGTAATAAATGTGTGTACCATAAAAAGAATAGACCGTTTTTTAGATTTTTTTTTGTGAATGATCAACACTCGTCTATGTACAATTTTGTCATTTTTCAAGGCACTCTAAAGTTGCAATGTGAATCTGAAAAAGAAAACCAAATTGGTGCCAAAGGATATGTCATGATAATGATGATGGTAGGTGGTTCTGATGTGTAAAATGAGTATATGTTAAAGAATGACATACATGTTCAATTTTCACCGAATAAAACAATCAATAGGTATATAGTGGAGATCCATTTTAAAAATTGTAGGATAGTAATTTTTCATGTCTCCAGACTAGTTTCTCTACTCATATATAATTAAGATTCTATTTCAATAATCACCACATAAAAAAAATCTTTTTTTTTCGTTTTTGTACAACACTATGGTACTCGCTAAAAATACAATAAAACGCTTGTTAATTTGGTGTTTAAAAAGTCTAATAAAAAGTTATTAACGTTTAAAAATCGTGGAGGAAGTGCATGTGCAATGCGCATGAGAGAGAAAATAACTAATAGTTTTGGAGGGATAAGATGAGTGATTACATCATTGAGGGCCATGTATCCCACTCTTTTTCTTAACCCTTTCTTAGGTATTTAAGAATCATACACCCTCTAATTGAGAATCATACACCCTGCCCACATCGGACACCAATAGGAGGCTACCACATACCCCAGAATGTGATGCCACAGGGTGTATGAAACCCGAACCTTTTTCTTATATATATATATATATATATATATATAGGTTCCTGTATAAGGGCCATATTTCGTGAGAAAGATTAAAAACTGATACATACGTATCATTTTTTTAAACTTAGTCATGATGTTTTGGACTGTTTTGCCTAGAAAAACACTAAATATAACAATTAAAAACTGAAAACAGTGTATTTTAGGCTTAAAACTTAAAACACCATGCTAACAACATTAAGCGGTGTGTTATAAGTGTTAAGTAGTGTGTTTTAGCTGTTTTTTAAATTTAATGACTATAATACATTGCATTGTGTTTTAGATTGTTGTGTTTGGTGTTTTTCAAGTAAAAACAACCTAAACATCATTCCTAAATCCAAAACATGATGCCTACATGTCAATTCTTAAATCCTTCTCACACTTCTCTCGAAATATGTTATACAGGAACCTAAACATATATATATATATATATATATATATATATATGGAAAGGGAAAGGGTAAAATGAGAAGAAGGTTGAGTTGGAAAAACCATAGGAACTCACTTTATAACCACAAAGGATAATAAAATATTGAATGGAATATTCCTTTTTTGAAAAAGTCAACATTGATGTTCTGTAATTTTTACACCAGTGTAAAACCATCGTAAAATCTTTTTTTTTTTCATTTTTTTACGATGGAGTTGTCACACCCCGACTTTTCCCACATCGGTTGTGACGTTTGGTAACTTCGCCACGCAGCGGAAGGATGCATCTAAGACCTTTTTGTTTCCTAAACGCCATTTCTAACCCTTTAGGATCCTCGATCCAAGACGTCGCCCACTCCAACCGTGCCGTTACAAAAGTTTAAACCTGAAAGACATGCTTAAAAAGTCAACATAAAGCTGGTGAGTTCATAAGTTTTAAAAAAACGTTTCCATAAGTTTTGAAAGATCAATCACGTTACTACTATGTTATATGAACGTTAGTTAGACGTTAAGTACTGTTACTACTACTGTTGGAAACCATTACTTGACACGAATACCATATGTATGCCCGAATGTGCTACCGTCATCCACGGTACGTGAGTTGAGACAATATGCACCCGCCCGGCTCCCAGCCGACGATTGGGGCAGGTCACGCCCAATAGATCTATCCACATTTCCCCTGTTGTGCTACCCCGCATATTCATGGTTCCCCCGGGACTTGGGATGAAACGCAGTATAGTAACAAAAGATAACCATAGTATAACATGATCTTTACGAATCCAAAGTACGCAACCCATTTCATTTCCCTTTTTCCCATGTAGGAGTTTATAAAGTATTTGTAACGATAAACATTTCCAAAACTTTGTTTCGTTTTAAATTCCTCAGGTTTTCATAAAAGAAGCACGTCTTCCCCATGAAAACATTTACAAAAACAGTAAAAAGTGGGGACATGAGCTCACCTTAATTTCCTTGCTTAGCTAGCAAATTAAGTCCAAATCTTCGACCGACTTCCTCATGCCCTAATTACCAACGAAGGACACCTTAACAGTCTATCACACATAAGCCTAGCTTATTAACTGGTAACTCGATTCTTAATACGATTCAATTCGACGAACTGATCATGACTTATCTTAATTCACGAGTTACATACAACATAGTACCCAAGTTTTACACTTGTCACTATTCGTGTGTAAACCATGTTGGACTAATACCCCGAAACGTATAACTATCCTGAGCCGAAGATCATCTCGTAATCTGGATAAATGTGTCTGTCTAGTATAATTACTTTTAGAAAAATGCTCTTTAAACAAATACAGGTTTAGTTATTAAAACCGATTAATAACATTTACTACTTTTTCTCAAATATTGTTTGATAATCATCTTTATTGTTACAAATAGTTAGTCTTTGAAAATACTTCGATTTTGTATATAATGCACTTGTCCAAAACACTTAGGGGGATTTATTTATAGAAATAATAATAGCAGTTCGTTACGCTTTGATTTTTATAAAAATTTGAGCAGAGTTTCCTCTGTTTTTGTACAAACCAGACAACACTCGTTGTCTACAATTTTCCCCAAAATCAACTTTCAAACACAAGTCATCAAGTCCTATTATCCCCAATTTTGATTCACAAGACTCTATATTTTTCGACACCTATATATACTTAATTATATAAATATATATATATATACATATATATATATATATATATATAGTGTTAGGTTATTTTCAGAATGGTGTTTTAGTGCGAGAAGTGCGAGAAGAAACCTAAATCTTACTTTTTATTAGTAATGGTTCATATATTTTTTGAAGTTAAACTTTTTTTATATCTTTGTTTATGTTATATATGCAAAATCTCATTAAACTAATGCAATCAAATGATTTTTTTAAGGTTTAAACCTTCTCCTACACATGTGTTATATTTTGCGTAGGTAATGTTCTTACACAAAATTTGTACATGTGTAGGTTATATAAATTAATGAAATTGCTTCATATATTTGTTTTATTTTCAAGATAGATGAATAAACAACACATTTCAACACTATGTTCTTATTTTTTTTAAAAGTGATAAAAATGAATTATTAATCTTCTTCTCGCACTTCGCGCATTAAAACCTCTTCTGAAATGAACCATCCCCTATATATATATATATATATATATATATAGGGGGAAGATCATTTGAGAAGAATTTCAATTTGAGAAGAAAATGAAGAAATGACTTTAAATACTTTAACACATTTCACATTAATTATTCAATTAATTACTTTTAAATATTTTATCTTAAACACACATCAAAACTTGTTATACACATATCAAAATTCATCCGACACACATCGAAATTGTCATACTTTTATCCTACACATATTGAAAATATCATTAGGATTATCCTACACATTTAGAAATTCATCCTACACATACCGAAATTTATCATTCACTATAAATTATCTTTGCTTTAAAGATATATATTTAAAAAAAGAATTATGATTTCATTTATTTAACTAGTTTATGGAAGTTACAAAAACTTAAAAATTTATTTAACATTAAATACAACTATTAAATGGAAGATTTCTATTGGTTTAAAGTTTTTCTTTTTCTTCATAAAAGAAAACTTCTTCTCATTTGAACCTCTCCACTATATATATATATATATGGTAAGGATAATGTGGAAACCCTTGTTATATGGTAAACTCTGGAATTTCCAAATTTTTTTGTTGAAAAAAATAGGGCATGTAATATACATGATTTTAAGCAATTTGAGCCAAAAAAATCAAAAAAGCGCCGAGTACTTTTTTTTTAAAGAAAATAAAGTTTTGACTAACACATGTTAAGCGAAACTAACACGTGTTAACCATTTGTTACCCGAAGACGGTTTTTATTTAAAAAAACGGCTCGGCGCTTTTTCTATTTTTTTTGCGCAAAATGCTTAAAATCATTTATATTACATACCCTAAAATTTTCATAAAAAAAAGTCGGGAAGTTAGAGTTTCCAGAGTTTACCATATAACAAGGGTTTCCAATATAACCTTATACTAATCCTTACCCTATATATATATATATATATATATGGTAGGGTTCTTGTAGGAAAATTAGTTTGTGTGAGAAGTGTGAGAAGGATTAAAAAATTGATATGTATGCATCATTTTTTTGGACGTATTCATGATGTTTTGGATTGTTATGCTTAGAAAAACACCAAACATAACAATTAATAACCGAAAATATTGTATTTTAGGCTTAAAAACTTAAAACATTATGTCAAGAACATTTAAGCAGAGTGTTTTAAGTAATTAATATGGTGTTTTATCTATAATTTAAATTTAATGACTATAGTACATTGAATTGTGTTTTAAATTTTTGTATATTGTTGTGTTAAGTGTTTTTCAAGCCAAAACAATCCAAAACATCATTCCAAAATCAAAAACATGATGGCTACATGTCATGTTACACCCCCTCTCCTACTTTTTCAAAGTCAACATCACCATTCTCTCTCCTCTCTTCTACTTTTTCTTTAAGAAAATACTATTATAATGGGTTATGTCACATCATCTCTCTCCTCTCTCCTACTTTTTGTTTAAGAAAATATTACTGTAAGGAGTCATTTCACACTCTCTCCTACTTTTTGTTTAAGAAATATTATTATAATGAGGCAAGTACAATTATGTGTTAATGCTGCATACGAGGGTAACATGTGTTAGTTGGTCATAAAGGGCTAACATGTGTTAATCTAATCTGATAAAAGTTAAACCTATTTCCCCCATATACACACTAGAAGATCTAACATTTGTTAGTATGAGTGGTGTGGTAACATATGTTAAACCTGTTGCCCCCATATACCCCTATAGTTTCCACTTCATAAGTTTACTGAGAAAATAAAGCACACAAACTATTAACACACGTTATTACAAAGTATCATTACAAACTATTGAACCACACAAAAATCTACCCATGACATTCAAATGAACTGCATGCAAGGTTAACATGTGTTAGTTGGTCATAAAGAGCTAACATGTGTTATCTAATCTGATAAAGAAAATATTATTATAATGGGTCATGTCACACCATCTCTCTCCTCTCTCCTACTTTTTGTTTAAGAAAATATTATTATAATGGGGCAAGTACAAATAATGTGTTAATGTTGCATACGAGGGCAACATGTGTTAGTTGGTCATAAAGGGCTAACGTGTGTTAACTAATCTGATAAAGTTAAACCTGTTGCCCCCATATACCCATGAGAAGATCTAACATTTGTTGGTATGAGTGGTGTGGTAACATATGTTAAACCTGTATCATTTGTCAACCTTTTTGTCTTTCTTACCACTCCTGTTTTCACTTCATAAGTTTACAAAGAAATAAGTAAACATAGCATACAAACTATTAACACACATTAGGTTAACACATGTTATTTGGCAACACGTGTTATTACAAACTATCATTACAAAACTATTGAACAAGAGATAAACCTACCCCAAGACATTCATATGAACTGCATGTAAAGGGTAACATGTGTTAATGTTGCATGTGTTATTTCGGTAACATTTATTAAACTTGTATTTAAATGTCAGCTCTTTTGCTGTCTTGCTTACACTATAGTTTTTACTTCATAAGTTTACTGAGAAATAAAATATACAAACTATTAACACACTTTATTACAAAGTATCATTACAAACTATTGAACCCCCACAAAAACTTACCCATGACATTCAAATGAACTGCATGGATGGTTAACATGTGTTAATGTTGCATAACAGGTTAACATGTGTTATTTGGTAACATATGTTAAACTTGTGTTTATTTTGTCAGCATTTTTTTGTCTTTCTTACCCCTATAGTTTTCACATCAGAAGTTTACTAAGAAATAAAGCACACAAACTATTAACACACCGTTATTACAAAGTATCATTACAAACTATTAACCACTTTAAACAAAATAAATCTAGTAACTCTATACATTGAGTACAAAAAAGTAAACGTTATTAAAAAGTTTTTCTACATATTTTTCTCGGCTTCCTTCGACTTCGTTTGTTAACATATGTTAACCAGTGGTGGTCTTCGTTATCAACTGCAAAACAATAGATGAATATTAACCGATGTGACCAACTCATCATTTAACATACTAAACAGGAGTAACATGTGTTAGTCGGAGCCCAAATGTGAACATGTGTTAAGAAACACAATTGTTACGATCAAAACCTATCGTGTAAACTTTCTTCATGACTCAAACACTTGACTAATGTCGCCCTTCCTATCACTTGCCATGGTCAGATCCGACTTACTCAAAAAAAATCAAGGTCAGATCCTTTTCTAATTGGACAACATAAATGACCAACATGGTTTGAGAGATAACAGCAGTACCAAATAACACATGTTAACCTATATTGCTCGTGAGTGACTCGGCTCGTTTGCACTCCTCGAACAAAACCCAAATAACACATGTTAACCTATGAATTATGATGTTTATATTATTTTTACTAACACACTCCATACCCGACCCAAAATCCGTCGGGTATTTGTCAGGTAACTACCCGTCGGGTATCGGGTTTACCTACGGGTATCGGGTTTTGTAACACCCCGGTTTCCGACCCAAAATTTTTCGCGCTTAAAGTATTATAACGAATAAATAAATCATAGATAGTAATGAATACTTAATGTGAAACCAAACTTAAGACTGAATAACTATTTTTGGTAAGATAAAATAAACATTGTATACGAAGGCTAGTTGCGTAACCGAGCAGATACCCGAAAACGGACCCAACCATGACTAATTAGATTAGTCACATATGGGGACACTTGTCCCCATCCTTTGCTTAACAAAACACCCTCGAGTGCACAGCTTCTATCACGCGCACAACCTCTCCTTTATCATCTACCCCTTTTATATTCTCACAAAACGTATCACACATACAACAATAACCAGAGAAAAGAAGAGGGGCAGAGAGAGAGGAACTAGAGAGGGAAAGGAGGCGGTGGACCTCCTCCACCCACGGTGGGGCTCCGGCGACATCACCCACCCTTTTCCATACCGATTGCACCCTGTCAAGATCGAGAGAGAGAGTCAACCAAACCTGTTCCGGCGATGAGCGCCGAAGATGGATGGCAGCGGTTGGGGTGTCTTAGGGTTCCGATTGGGGATTTGGTGTAATCGACTAAGAGTTTTGGAACAATAATCAGATGCAGGGGTTGCTAGTAACTTACGATGGATGTTGATGGTGATAAAGTCCAGATTTATATATCATAGATGGTAAAGATTAATGATGGTGGGTAACGATTGGATGACAAAGATAGGAGATGGAGATATCGCCGACGTCACTGCCCCATGCGACCCAACAGCAGGCATCCTAGTAGCAGTAGCCTCGCATATGTACATCAAAACACTATCTTATTAGGTTCGAATGAAGAAGGTGATTTGAAGTGGTTAGGTTCAAATGAAGAAGGTGATTTGAAGTGGTTAGGTTCAAATGAAAATCCATATAGAGAGAAATAAGATATACAGATATTATAAATTTCAAATTAATAAAAAAGACTAATCTGACAAAAAAAGAGAGATGTGATGTTTGGGGTAATGACTATTCTACCCTTATCTTATTATTATATTGGTTTTGAATTGTGGTGATGTGGCTTCATTGTAGCCACATATTGGGTTTCTAAGGTTTACCATTTAACATGGTTTCTTGTTAATACTCATACTTTTATATATATATATATATATATATATATATATATATATATATATATATATATATATGTAGAGGATCCGGTAGGAAAATTGTTTTGTGTAGGAAGTGTAGGAAGTGTTTTCAACCGTTGGATTAAATATAATTAAAACTTGAGATGATGGCATTTTAGACTTTTTAACCATTTTATTAATTATATCAATCCCACTTTTTTAGCAACTTACTCTAGTGATTATGGAGATTTATTATCCTTAAATTAACTAATTATTCTTTCTTTTCAATTTGATTCATAACATCTTCTTAATTCCTACATGATCTGAGTATCTTTTATAATAATCAGATTTAATCTTCATCTTCTTATAATAATCGAATTATTCATACCAAAAACAAGATTTTCTAAATGCCGCGTTTTTGTTAACACGTAGTAATAAGTAGTGTTTTAACATCTTCTTATAATAATCGAATTATTCATACCAATAATGATCACCACCAGCTAGCCAAGTATCCCATATGCATGCTAGTTGGGAAATTCCACAAAAATGCACTTTTTGTTATGTGTAGCTGCTTTTGCATATAACAACTCCATGTGAAATGGAGGAACCATTTCATCTCTTAAACCAGAAAGGAAAAGTATTGGTTGTTTAAACTGTGTATAAAGAGAAAATCATCTAATAACGGCATCGTTTGGTCATACTTGACACATGTATATCAGTTAGGCCTTTAAATAGAAACCATGTGTAATTTTAAGAAATATAACAAAAAACGAAAATTTTCTTCAAACAAATTACATCATTAAGTTTTCTTCAATATTTTCAAAATAAACCTGATGTTTAAACAAACGCAAATCAGTAGTGTTTTTAAACAGACGCAAATCAGTAGTGTTTTTTTAACAGACGCAAATCAGTAGTGTTTTTAAACAGATGCGAATCAATAGTGTTTTAAACGCGGTGCAAAACAATAGTGTTTTTAAACAGACGCAAGTCAGTAGTGTTTTTAAACAGATGCGAATCAATAGTGTTTTTAAACATATGCGAATTAGTAGTGTTTATAACACTGCTAGTTGGAGGTTTAAAACACGTGCAGAAGTTGGATTGAGATGACTATAAAATATGAATACAAACCGGGGCGTAAGATATTGTGGGTGTTATTGCGTTTTCTTTTGAAAGATGGATTGAGTTTGAATGTAGGAGAGAGAGAGAGAGCAATGGATATTAATTATCTATAATAATATTTAGATAGAGAGAGAGAGTCATTAATGTAGGAGCATTAAAACAGTTTCCAAAACACTTTGATACAAATGACTTTGATACCCTCAATTAAAACATATATTGACGATCTTACCCTTAATTCCTATAATATATTAATTAGATTTTAAACACATCCCATATTTTAATCTCCACCATCCATCTTTAAATCTAATGGTTGAAACACTTCTTACACTTCCTACACCAAAACCATTTTCTTACAGGAACCCTACCCTATATATATATATATATATAGGGGGAGGGTTTATCTTGAGAACACTAAATATTGTGAGAACCGTGAGAACAAGTAAAAAAATCAATCAAAATCAATTTTTTTTTTATTTACGAACCTCATTATAATCAAAATGCAACATTAATAAATGAATGTTCTTTTCAAATAATTAATCTTTTCTTGCAAAAACACTTTCAAATTAACTTTTTACACATGTGTAAATGAAACAGTTTACACATGTATAAACAGTAAAATTTACACATGTGTAAAAACAGTTTATTTTCGTATACGTTTAAATTTTTACGCGTAAATTGTATTTTTGAGATTGTATTTTAGTAATAAAGATAAATTAAAAAGTAATTTTGAATTTGAATGGTTTTAGATGCCGTTGTCACGGTTCGCACGAATGAAATATAGGTGTTCTCAAATTAACTTTCCCTTATATATATATATATATAATATTATATATATATATATATATATATATATATATAGAGGAAAGATCCGGTACAAATAGCTTTTTGGTAAGAACTGTGAGAATCAAAGGAGAGTATTTTTTTTTAATTTTTTTTTTAAAATTTTTTTTCCCCATATTGTTAAACATGTATTATAGTATTGAAAACTAAAAAAAAAAAAAAATTTGGTGTAGAGTAATTACGTGTAGAGTAATTACATAATTACTCTAGTGTAAACTAATGTATTTACCTTAATGAACGTAATTACACTAGAAAAAAAAATTTTTAATTTTTTTTTGTATTATTCATCTAGAAAGAATGTTTAAGCACATGGGAAAAAAAATTCTAAAAAAAAAATAAATTTTTTTTCCCCCTTTGATTCTCACAGTTCTTACAAAAAAACTATATGTATTTGATCTTTACTCTATATATATATGTATGTATGTATAAGGGGGAAAGTTAATTTGAGAACACTTATATTTTGTGCGAACCGCGAAAACGCCAAAAAACACCATTCAAATCAAAAATTTCTTTTTACACTTATCTTTATTACTAAAATACAATCCCAAAAACATAATTTACACGTAAAAATTTAAACGTATACGGAAATAAATTGTTTTTACACATGTGTAAATTTACTGTTTATACATGTGTAAACTGTGTCACGCGGATCACTAGTTAAAAAACAAATAAGACATAATTGTGATACC